>JAJHUR010129546.1:0-21986 GCA_027495735.1 Lutjanus campechanus | reverse complement strand
AAAAACCCTCAAAATACGGTTCTCAAGAACGAGTGGTATACTAGGAGAAAGAATGAATGTCAAAATATTTGCATGAGAAATGATCAACAGTTTCTGGGACAAACTTACAATTTGTTTCTCTGTGTACTTGTTGGAGCTGAGGAGGTTGACCGCCTCCATGTGTCCAAAGTCGATATCATGGCCCAGAAGAAAGATGAAGAGCAGCTTGCACACATACTTCTTTTTACTGTAGCCATCTAGAGCCTTGTCTCCTATCCACACATGTGCAAATACACACACACACATCCACACGCACGCACACACAAAGATGGATTTGAATGTCTACATGACGTTAGAATCGTAGGGCCTTCAACGGTCTGACATTTCCCTGTGAGTACAGTAAGCACTGAAGAATGTGTTCTCTTTATACCAAACTAGTGAGTAATGCAGGAAAAGGCAGGGTGGAATTCAGCTGATCCCAATTTTTATAGCCAAATAATCCATGGGTGGACTGAATAAAGTATTGATTAGGATTTTCAGAGTTGATTCAGAGTTAGCACTGCAGACCAAATCCTGTAACAGACTCTGGTTCATGCTTTAGAAATTAGTTTCCACTTTAAAAGGATGTTTCTTGATGCAGTTTGTGGTCATTCTTGTGATTATGACTTTGAGAATTCTTGGAGGGAGTCGACTATGGTCAACTTTTTATTTCCTTAGTTTTCACATTTTTAAATTACACCCAGGATGAGAGGCTGTAGTGAAGCTCCATTGAACTGTTAGGCTACCCCACAATGCACTAAAACACAGTAGTAAAATGGGTCAGTGTGCTTGTCACTAAGTGCTTGTTGGATTGTTGAACAGCACCTGTAACTTCCTGCCCCAATACTTTTCCAGCATTGAATTTGGTGCAAGTGGGGTCAACAATTTCTGTAGCTTTAATAATTCATGTACAAGGAAAGGACGGGCACATAAGAAAACACTCACCACCCAAGAAATTGGACAAACGTTGGCATAATGCAGGGACAGGAAAACACATAGGGAACATTCTACAATGAACATACGCCAGTATGCTAGTGGGCACTATGGGCAGGGGGCAAACTAATTATAGGCAGCAAGGAACAGGTGGCGACAACACCAACAGCAGATCGAGACAGGCACATTCACAGTGACAGATATAGCAACAGCCCTCGAAAAAAAAAATGTGAAGAAACTGAAAAGGGGCAAAGCCGAGACACAGTCACAAGCTGAATTACCAAAACGGATTAACAGCAAAGGGAAAACGAGTCACAAAATGTTTCTCTGTCCCTGAAGTTTAGCCTGATTTGTCAGAATAGTTCACCTACCTTTAAATTTGGATCGGATATTGGCCAGTTCTTTGTTTATCCTCTTAATTTCTGCCTCTTTACTTTTACCTGCAAACAGATGAAGATATTTTGCATGTTAGGTAGTGCTGCAATCAGGTGAACAACCCATCCTTCTTCCTTGTTCACGCCGCTTCGCTCCTTTATAAGCTGAGAGGTATAAACTACACTTGCTGTGTTCATCATAATAAAATCTGTTTTTATGAAGGTCAGCTCCATGATACAGAGATGCTGTATTAGCTACAAGCCACGTTATCAGGCAGGCCAAACCTTTCCATTACTGTGTAGGACCCGTTTCACCCAGAACAATCTGAATCATCCATAGTTGGTACGATTAATTTGTACCGTGCTGAGTACAATTGCCCTATACTGATAAATAGTTTAACTGACTAGTACTTCTGATGCCGACTGGGAAGGGTGGCAATGTTTAATCATACAATCGACTAATCACGCACATTCCTAGTTCACCTTTAACAAATGAACTGCAGTTTTTGGTCAAGCATGCTCCGTGCCCAGGTCCCTAGTGTGAAAGTCCCCTAAGATTCTGGTCCATTTTGACATGAGAGCATCACACAGTTAATGCAAATTTCCTTTATGACATGGTGTGTTATGCTGCTGGAAGTAGCCATTAGAAGAAGGGCAGACTATGGCTATAACAAGTGACATATGGTCAGTACCAAGACTCAGGTAGGCGGTGTCATTTAAACCACGCTCAAATGGTGTTGAGGCCTAATGTATGCCAAGAAAAGACACCACACACCGTGACACCACCACCACTAGCTTGAACCATTTACAAAAGGCAGAATGGATCCATGGATTCATGTTGTTTATGCCAAAGTCTGATCCTACCATCTGCAAGATGCAGCAGAAATCAAGATTTGTCAGACCAGGCAAAGTTTTTCTAATCCACTACTGTGCTATTTAGTGAGCGTGCCCATTGTAGCCTGAATTTCCTGTTCTTAGCTGACAGAACAGGAGCCTGCAGTGGTCTTCTCCTGCTGTAGCTCATGTGTTTCAAGGTTCCACGTGTAGTGAAATGCTCTTCTACATAGCACTGTTGTAACACAAGGTTATTTAAGTTCCTGTCACATTCCTGTGAGCTTGAGCCAGTCTGACCTTTCTCACTGACAAGGCTTTTTGCACTTGAAGCTACCTTGAAGTACCTCTTTCAAACTTTGCTACTTTTCTCCTTTAATCTGTCATTTATTCAATTTTGCTGCCAAAACATGCATCACCTGTGAAAGAAATACACTCACAGGCACTGGGAAATGAAGATGCGGATTAAATGTCTGGATTAAAGAGCAGCAGACCCTAAGTCGATCGACAAATGCAGTCAGCATCTTCCGAAAATGCGGTTAGATCAGGTGGACACACCGCTGAGGGCGACCGCTCTGAGTGGAGAGGAGGCGAGCGGGTAAGAACCTGCTACAGCTGAGACTAGAAGGAAGGAGGAGGAAGGAGGACTTAGTGTGTCACACCTATGATGCTTCTATCCATCCATCTATTCACAGTCAAAGTTGATGGACGTTTCCCAGATGTTGAACTTTTAATGAAGATGTTGACCAAATTATCGTCACCATCTCGTTGCTGCTGTTTAAATTCAACCCGCCACAGATATTAAAAAATGCACTACGGAATTATTGCCTCAGTATACATGTTTATGTATCTCTTTTGTTTGATATTTCCACCCTATTCCATTCTGAATTTATTTAATCATCTGTGTTATATTTTGTGTGTATTACAAAGGAACTACAACTCTCATTTTGTTGTACAACCCTGTTTTGTATAATGATGATAAATGTCCTTGAAGTGCCCAGAAATGCTGCTCGCTGGATGTTTCTTGTTTCTCACACCATGGTCTGTAAACTGTTGTGTGTAAAAAAAATCCCACGACGACAGCAGTTCCTGAGATACTCAAACACCCTGTCTGTCTGGCACTAACCATAACAACGTCTGCATGCTTTTAAGCATTGATTTGCTTCCACATGACTGGCTGATGATATATTTGCATAAATGAGCAGATGTGCAGCTGTACCTAATAAAGTGGCCACTGAGTGTATATCAGACAATGAAATGTTGTAACCGCATCTCATTTGCACCAAAACACATGGCATTCACCAAAGAAAAAACACGAGACCTTTTCCCAATTTGGACATTTGTATCACACATCATTTTGAGATCTTTATCACAGCTTTTAAAAAACATAAAATAACTCTCATAACTATGAGGCCTCATAATTTCATTTCTCATAATCACAATTAGGAGAACTATAAATGTAGGCGTACAAACTGCTTTTATCAGTGAGCCTACATCAAACAACCTCTTGGGCACTGACACCACATCAGCATAAAGTGATAGTAAACCACTGGTGACTATACTCGGTAGTATTTCACTGAAATTTCATAGCTACAGAAAACAGTTTAGGCCTGTGTGCGCTTGCTGACAGGGTTCACAGAAACTGCAAACATCCTGCTCAAAACAGCAAAACGACCTTTAAGAGCTGGAGCTGGAGGACTGACAAGACAACAAGCAGATCAATGTGAGATTTGTGTGTGGTTGTGACTGACTATTTCCAACTAATTGCAATGCTTGAGCAATGTTGACAGAGCCGTGTCATCGTTTTATTCGATAACATCAATATCTTCTGAAATTTCAAACCACGGAAGAGATTAGTATGACTCATTTCTACCTTCCTGCTTTCTGAAGCGATGGTGCTTCACTTTATGCCTCATTTAGCTTAAATTTGTTTTTGAGAAAGGTGCTAAGAAAAGTCATCATGAATGTTTTCTTAAAGTGATGAATCCCTTTGTCCTTGTAACATAGGGAAACGCCGCGCCAATAAGCGCATGAGACCGCAGGGCCGTGTGCACGGGAAAGAGAGAAGTCAAGAACTCCCAAACAAAAATCTGGAAACGGTGGAGGTCCGGACTCCAAATGTAAGAAGAACTTAAATAGTTCTGAAGTGGAGGCTCAGCTGCAGGAAGTAAACAGCAAACCAGCTGTTATATTTACAACAAAAGCCATGTATCTCCAAAATCTAAATGTGTTTCTTACAGGCCAGTGACACCACAAACAAACAATGATCTCATGGAATATGATGCATTTCTGTAGATTAAACAAGCCAACAGTATATATAGTAGTTAAAATGACCTCAATCTAAAACAACTATAATAATGCAAAAGTAATATTAATCCAAGAACATGACATTCCTGCCCTTTGAGTACTTTAACTTTTTATATTTTAAGTACATTTTGCTTATAATACTTAGGCTACATATTTTAGTTTATTTTAGTTTTGAATTAATGACTGTCACTTTTACAGTGTTGTATTAGTACTTTTATTGAAGAATCTGAATACTTCTTTCACAGCTTCAACACTGGCCACAATCCTCGAGACACTGAAATCTGTCTTGACAATAAATGCAAGCTATAAATACTCACATTATAAAAGTCAAAATCATTATTAAATTAAAAGATAATGCTTTGTAAAATAATGGAAATGTTATAAATGATGAAAATATTATCATTTCTAATTTTTCTGCTCATGTAATAACTAATTTTACACAATGGTAAAAATGAAAAATATAATACAGTGACCAATAAATTTGCACAAACATGTCATCACTCAAATGTGTGTAATTGTGCATGATTTTGTTCGGGGTTAAGAGCAAATTCCAAATAAGAAAACACCAGACTCTTTGGGAAAACTGTGTTACTGGGTTTTAAGATGAAATTTCTTTTTAAGAACAGTTGATGAATAATGCCCATTGTACTTAAATCATTTTCTCACAATTATCGAGTAAAGATGCCAGATTTCTCATAACGGACCCTTTTCACAGCAGCCATTCTGAAACAGTAGAGTAAACACCAATGTTTAGTTCCATTCAGGTCAAACAGAGTCAGGCTGCTGCTATTGTCCTGCTGACTCACTCTAACGGGACCTTAATTAGTATCATTGCTAACATCTGTGTTTACTCTACTATTTCATATCAATATGGCTGATGTGAACAAAGGTCTATTGTGAGATAAAGACTGTATAATTACAAGGTATTTATATAATAACTATGACAATGTTTTTTTTTCTTAGTTACAAGCCATAATTATGGGATGTGAAAGACATTTCAAAGCAATGTCTGAATTTGTTTTCCTTTGCTGAGTGCAATGTGCCTCCATACGTTTCCTATTCTGACAGAGTACTGTTTACAGACTCAGATTTTCAATGTCAATTCTTGAGTAATTCTAAAATGCTTGCTTTTATTAAACCATATTTATATGCATTTACTATAACAGGGCAGAGGGGAAAGCAAAATGGAGACTGTTAATGTTAGGCAACTTGTGTGGCAATAGTTCCGCCCTGTAGAAATACACTTGAATGCACAGTGAACATGTGGTGTGTGTGTGTGTGTGTGTGTGTGTGTGTGTGTGTGTGTGTGTGTGGTCACATTGAAGTCTGTAATTATGTATAATCATTCTAAACTGACCAGTTCCTCCCAAACTGGACACTTGAAATCACTGGGAACACTGAAGCTGGAGGCAGTGGTGGACATTTACATTTACTTAAGTACTGTGTTGAAGCACAATTTTGAGGTGCTTGTACTTATAATATATAATATAATAAAATATTTCCATATTTGCTACTTTATACTTCTGATCTACTCCAATCCAGGGGGAAACAGTGTACTTATTACTCCTCTAAATTTATTTGATACCTTTAGTTACTAGTTACTTTGCAGATTCAGATTAATAATACAAAATATAATCAACAAATAAATGATGATATATTATGATGGTTAAAGATGAGACTTTATTGACCCCTTTGTGACATTTACAAGATATCCAGTAGTGTATATTGTAAAAAAAAAAGTCCACAATACTATATTCATCACTAAATTAAAATGTATTTTATATTATTTAATATTTAAATAATAAACCTGATATGTACTGCAATGTTTGTGTAAAATTTGTTTTCCTTTTCCTTTTAACTTACAGCGCCTCAGCTTTTCTTCTTTAAAGATGGCGTCAGTAGGATTTTTCAGAGCTGTTCGTAAACGCATCAGGATGTCAAATACCAACATCTGGGGTTGGGGAAACGTCCCAACCACAGCAAGGGAATGAGAAAAATTAAGGAAATGTAGGCAGAGGGCAGCGTCTGTGCAGATTCAGCCACCACCTCACACTTCTGGTGGGTCATAAGTGATGATTAAAAGGGATTTTGTCATATGAGTCTATACACTGTTTTTTAGGAAAATGTTGCAGATTATACCTTTAACAAAATAAAATTAAAGGCTCTACAATAACAAAACAAAAGCAAGGCATCATTAGCCCTTTTGTAAAATTAAAAAAAAAAAGAATCATTTAATATGACAGTAGTTATTATAAATTGGTACTGTATCGATACATTTGTTTTATTGCGATATGACAATATTTGCTGTATTGTTGCAGCCATGTAATGCATCAATAATTTGGTAATTCAATAATATCAAGTATTACAAAATGGGGCACTCTGCATAACGAGTGCATTTGCTTCGCAATCACAATAAAATCGCAATGTGGCCAAGTGCAGTATCCAAATCACAGAACCAGAATCAAATCTTAATTTTTTGAAAGAGGAGAAATGTGTGAGAAAACAGCATTACAATGAGGTACTGCAGTGCTGCAGAGATGACCTGACCTAAAAATCTTGTTCTCTTGTTTGCGTTGTACAGACCTCAATAAATATCACATCATCACGATTTTAATAGTTTTTGTTCCCCTTTCAGTGAACATGAAAATTGCAATGCAAAACTGAACATATCTGCTGATTGTATTGCATATCACAATTTCAATTTCAGTCAGTATAACCGCAATATGACTTCTTTTTTTTCTTTTTACCAAATCCTGCAGCTCTATTTTGCACTTTTATGCTTTTACTTTTCATTTTTAGTTAACTTTTACTTTTCACTGCTTCTCCCACCACTGGCTCTGGGTAGGCAGTTTTAAATCCACTTTGAGCTAACGTTAGCATTACTATTATATGAAATACGTCAGAGCTGTCAATATTATAGCTGTGTACGTCCTTCTGACGTTACCTGAATTAACCTATTCCTCATAAAGTCCAGAGCAACTGTCTGGCGTTTTACAAAAAAATATAATGGGTATAGATTTCTGCCAATGAAAACCATAAATTACTAACTCGAAAGGCTGCACACTTGTCAGATATGTCATTTGGTGTTATGTGCAGTTAGCGGTGCGGTCCACGCCCTTCTACATGACGTTAGCAACTGAAAGCTAGCTGCTAGCGTAGCTGGTGTCGGCTAACCAGCTGAGTGGTTGCCTAAACACACTTTAATGCGTTTAAGTTGTCAAAGTTGTGAGTAGAAAGGTAAAGGCAGATACTTCTTCACGTATTCTGACCCTAACTTCGCTGATGCTAAATAAAGTTACACCAGCGAATTAGTTAGTTAGCTCATTACAAGCCTGACCGACAACTGTCTGTGAATGTGATAAACAAACTTACAGTTCCTGATGTCAGAGATGAACACGGCCAGGCCACGCATCCCATCTCCTTTAGACACCGCAGGCATTTTGTTCACCCCCTGTTAACGTCACCTTTTCTCTTACGTGTTTAAAACAGCCTAACTATACAGGGGAACTTTGTTTTAGACTTTGCTAACCAGTTAGCCACTGCTGTTTAGTTGAGGGAGCCCCGATATATGACGGAGACAGGAACCAGACAGCTGCGGCTGCGTTCAACACATCTCGAGCTACACCTACAACCTAAAACAGGGCTGCGTTCCATTCATGTGGTGTCTCACAACAACAACCGGCTTGATCCTCAGGTGGATCAGCCCAGAGCCCTAGAGATAGATAGATTCTATCTCTAGGGATCTGGATCAGTCTCATAGCCTAAAACATGGGGTTGTGTTGCAGACATAAAAACAGCTGCCACAAGTTTTTGTTAGATTCTATAAAACCAAAATGTGATTACAAAAAAACACCTGAAAACTGGGCAGTATTCCAATTAAATGTATTCAAAATATTAGTATTTAATTACTTTTAATTACTCTGTAATTTGTATTTTGCTTGTTAAAAAAAGTAATTTGTAATAAAATCAAATCAAATAATCAAATAAACTTTATTTGTCCCACTAGGGGAAATTTGTCTTGGGCAAGGGAGTTATAGCAGCTGCCATGTACATGCAAAACATCCATACATCATACCCAATATACAATAAAGGACAAAAATGTACAATAAAATATACAGTAAAAATATAAAATAAAATAAAAAACAGTAATGAGACAGACATATCCAAGAAAAGAGAAAAGAAAGAAAGTGCGGGGTGCAATAAATAGAACATCCTACCTATAGTACAAGTACAGATAAAAACGACATATAAAAACATACTCCAAGTTAAAAAAGAGCGAGGGATGTTGGTAAAGACCAGCAGGTGTACGGGCAACCAGATGTAAATGGTAGATAGATTGACTAATTGATGGGTTGAAAGGGTTGATGGGTTGGTGGGTTGGTGGGTTGGTGGGCAGGGGATCCACAGCCGTGGCCTCCCCCCTGCCCACATAGGGGAGGGGTTTACCAGATGGTAAGGGCAGGAACCATCCCCACCACCCGACCGAGGTCAGGTGGTGGAGTGGGAGGGGGGCTAGGGTAGTGGATCCGCAGCGGTAGGCCTCCCCACTACCCTAGTGGGGGAAGGAGGGGCCTCTGCCACGAGAGGTGTTTGTTTGTTTATTTAATAATGAGATGGAAGTGGGAATGAAGGAATGTTTAACACGGTTGGTCTTGCACCTGCTGGCTCTATAGCGCCTCCCTGATGGCAGCAGCTGGTACTCTTGAAAGAGGATGTGTGAGGGGTCCTTCAGAATCCTATTTGCTCCCTTCACCACTGTTCCCTCATATATAACCTGGAGGGACTGGAAGTGATCGTGATCATGTTTCCCCACTATCCTCAATGCTGTAGTCACCATTTTTTGAAGTCTGGCCTTACACTGTACTGAGGGAGCCGAACCATGCTGCCATACCGTATCTTATGATACTGGCCAACACCGCATTTTAGAATGTCAGCATTATCTCGGTTCTGACCCCAAACAGCCGCAGCCTTCTTAAAAAGTGGAGCCTTTGAGCTAATCTGTTACAGAGGAAATTCACATGATCACTCCAGCCCAAATTATCAGACATCATCAAACCCAAGTACTTATATGAAGGAACCTCTTCAATAGTGCAATTTTCAATGATAACCCGGTCATGAGCTGCTATTACCTTGGAGTTAAAAATCATTTCTTTCGTCTTGTTAGTGTTGAGCACCAAGTAGTTCTTGTCACACCAGGTTTTGAAGGTGGCTATCTCATTGAAATACACGGAGGGGCAGGTATTCACATCCAACAAACTTAAAAAATACTTCAAGCACTTGTATAGGTGTTTTTGAAATACTTCATACACATTATTTAATGTGTGCAGGCTTACCACATTTATTTGACAGCTTTAGTTACAAAAAAATAAGCAACAAATAAATGATGGTGTATTATGAATGAAGAAGACTTTATTGATCCCTTGGTGATGTTCACAAGATATCCAGCAGTGTAGCCTATATAAAGCCTCACTTTTACCAGCTAAATGATGCTGTGTTGCAGGCATGAAGTCAGAAGCCACAAGTATGTTCTTGTCAGATTCTATAAAGCCAAAATCTGAAAATGTGATTAGCAAAACAAAAACAAAAACAAAAAAAAAAGAAAGAAAGAAAAAATGCCTGGAAAACTCAATGATTGTACACAGAGATTTGCAATATTTCAAATCAATGTATTATTACTTTTGAGTAGTTTGTCATTGGTATTTTGCTGTATTACTGTATATAAAACATTTCACTTACTTATTATTAGTACTAAATAATCATTTAACATGTGAAACAGGTTTGAACTATAGAAAAAAAAAACTGTACAACAGTTCATATTGTTTGACCACATCTAGTTTCATGATGTTGAGCTCCCTCTAGTGGTCATTTTAAGTTACATACAGTAGGTCAAACCAGTTTCCACTTAAGTTGCTGAAGTCCAGTTCAACATTTCCTCTCAGTGAAGTTTTGGGAATATATACCTAGCAGTATTAGAGAACTTGATTTACTGCATATTATTGATAGTTAGATGACAAATATATCCTTCTTGAGTTGTTTCTGCAAAGATATGAATATGCTGACAGGGTTAGTATCATGTTTATTCATGTCAGGCTGTTTAGTTAGCAGTACCCTGCATGGTTAGCTAATCATGAACTCAGGTTCACTTAAAATTTAATTGATATTGCGTACCTGGAAACAATGTATTATATTGCTTTAATGTTTGTTTTTTAGTTCTTTTATTTGTTGATGTGGTTATTATTGAAGTGTCTCTGAGAATGTATGTTACTCACCTGTAGTGTAATGTGAAAAGAAGAAAATAACAACAGAGACCACTAACTGTAGTAATTTTTTGTTTTTGTTTATATGTTTTGTTTCAGTTTTACAAAAGAAAGGATTCAGTGAGACATTAAGAAAGCAAAAAAAAAAAAAAGGAAACCAAGTAAAGAACTTAAACTTATCTGAGTCTCACATCTTTATTGGATCCACTATGTTAGCTATCTGTCTAGTCTGATAACAGAACATTAGGTGAAGACTGAATACTTTGGCTAAGTGTAAGTGAATCATGTGTCCTGATGGGCCCAGTGACATGCTCATTGTGACCTACCGCATTTTATTTGTGTTCCTCATGACCAGTAGCTTGAGGAAAGAAGCTGCTTGGGTGTTTGGTGCAAAAGGTATGTCATAAAAATATGATCAGCTATTGCATGCTAATAGAAGTAGACCCTAAAATACAACAGAAGAAAAGAGCAGTTAGCAAACACGTGTGCTCTAGAACTGGCAAACTACTGGCTAGAAACCATCACCATGTCCTCATACCTAAATGACAGAATAGGTCAATTGGCACTCCCAAAATGATTTATATAACATAAGTCATATCACGTTCAACACATGGTTTATGTTGAAACAGTCACAGTTTGTTTAAGTTTAGGCACCAAACTACTTGGTTAGTTAAAGGAAAAGATGGTTTGGGTTAAAATAAATATGTTAGATTTCATAAGTTACGCTACTTCCAAAACATAACTTAAGTAACGTATAAACTATAAATAAGTCGATGCTGATTTTTGGTTTCACATGGGACATGAACCTTGGCCTCCTGGGTGAAATTCCTGTTTGACCCTCTGACCTATATGGCTGGATTTCTTGAGGGGACGGGCTGAAACCACCCATCATGCAGCCCTGACTTCACAGCCTCCCTCCTCCAAGATATCCTGATCGGCCACTTCAAATCAGCGATGTAGGAAATTAGCAGAGCTCAACTTTTAATGTGGGAGGAATGAGACCCATATTGAGGCTACCTAAAACGTGATCATATCAGTTTGTATATAGTGTTTACATACTCCTCTGCTTGATAGATACAGCTCCCTCGTTTATAACGTGGATTTTTTTTAAAACCCAATGAAGAACGAGAATATCTGTGGTCTTAGCCTACCATCATACACCACACACTACCTGCAGCCAACCTTGTTTTTGGTAGTCTTTTCAAAGGCCTGGAGCAAGGCCTTCGTATGTCATGGCTGGCTTTCAGAGCAGTGGGATCTACCCATTGAACCCAGCCAACGCTGATGCTGCCCTGAGTGAAATGTGCCTACCTGACCTCCATCCTGAGGCCCACCCTATGCATGCCACTCTTCAGCAAGAGATGAGGATTGGATACAATTCACATTTGAATGGCTACAGTACAGATACTGGTACCTGGAATTGGATACCACTACACAGCTGTAGTTTTGTTCTGTACTTTACTGTCTCCGTAATCACAAAAAATGTCATTTCCATCACAAAATTAAGTCTAAAATTTTCAATTTCAACATTGTATTTTATGTCAAATATTGTGTTATTTATTTAATGCATTTTACACACCACACAAAATAAAATCCCTTTCTCTCCCCTCCCAAACCCATCCCTACAACCTGCAGCCTGTCAGTCTTGTTGTTTGTGTTGCAGAGGAAGCACTTGTTATATCCTTCCTGTTGTGTTGTTGTCTTCATTACCACCGCGGTGCCTGCATACTGTAATATTTCCCTGTTAATGGTCTAACTTATTCAACGAGCTATTTAGTCGCATGAAGATGTTGATGAAGTTGTTGATGCCTCATTTGTCGCCTCACTTGTGTTGTTCATGGAGGGTTAAGTTACACTGTTTAGGCGCTAGCTGTGATTTTAGCTTTCGGGCTATGAAAATGGTGCGCCTCTTTAGCTTTTAGTTATATTTTGTGGTTGGTTAGACTTGTTGCCCTCGCCAGCTTTGCATTTCACATTACAAGCACTGCAGTGAGTGTTGTCTGTGTTGAATTTTGACACTATTACTGACTCTAACATTGCTCTCTCTCTTTTTCTTTGTCCCAGTACTCTCTATTGCTCTCTCACCCAGATGTGCTCCCAGGTATAGAAATTTGGCACTAGTTGATATAATGTGAATTGGTACTCAGTAGTTCTGCTATAATTTGGTCAGTGTCATTTAAATTACAAAGTTCGGTACCCAACCCCAGTGAAGACAGCAATGGTACCGGTCATGCGAAAAGCACCAATATAATTGAAGGGCTTGGTCCAGGTTCCAGTCCGAGAAAGACCTGTCACCATTCAGAAGAGAACAAAACCACTGTCCATGAACTTCATCATTTCATTCTTCATGGGAGTCTCTTGGTCTCATTTCGAGTTTCACACGGGGAGGAGCCTTCCGATCAGCCTTATTCAAAGCAGCGGTTTACGGCCACGTCTATCATCCATGTGAATTATTTCAAAATGTTTCGGTGCTGAAGGGGCATAGCATAATAAAATAAAGCAACAAAATACTAAACACGTGTTGCTGCAGAATGACACTGCACAGAGAACACACTGTAGAGCCGTAGAACACATTGGACAGTACCTCTCAATGCTACACAAAGGCTCTGTAATTTTATTAAAACAGAGAGCAGATGGATCACAATCTAAGATTGGTTTTCATTAAGCTCATCAAAGAGGCAGAGCTGCACCCAGGTCAGATTTATCTCTTCGAAAATCCTGGCTGCAGATAACTTGTTACTACTGAACCTGCATCAGTGATTTCCTTCTCAGAGGGATGCTGAAGGTCAGATCCGGCTGTAAATGTGTTTAAGTATGCCAGGTCTCATATGAGGCCTCCTAGAAACAGGCTACTGTTTCAGACAAAATTAAAGAACCAGATAGACTTCCTGTCTCTTGCTATAATTACAGTTAGTCATCAGAGATGGATTACTGCATCGCAAAGTGGGCATGTGCCCAGAGCCCTGGAGTGATGGCAGGCCTTTGGCCTTAATGTTTCTTTGAGGTGGAGAGAAATATGTGTATAAGGATTCTGTTTATGTGGAAATAGGCCTACATGTAAATAAAAATGTAATATAAATTGGGCTTGCGTAGGTGTGATGTAAACAAGTCAATTAAATACCTTTTCTGAGTGGAAATAAAGTGATGCATACATATCAACAAAAAAAAAGACATTTGTAGTGGTTCAGCGGAGCAAAAACTTTAAAAGACCTGCAAGCAGGTCTACCAGAGTCCCGACACAACTTGGCACAAAAAGCGTACCATCTCTGGCCAATTTGGAGAATAAAACCATCTCAGATTAGCTGGTTTAATGTCTGTCAGGTTCACACTTAAAGTGATATTCCACCGCAGAGTAATAGTCCACTCAATATGTACTCACCACTATACCGAAGATCAGTGAAGATCTTCAGTTCACAAAACAATCCTGGAGTTTTAGGAGAAACAGGGTTGCAGCCAATGGCAGTGAATGGAGACCAAATGTAAATGTAAAAAAAAAAGAACACAAAACAAACACAAAATGTCTCCATCCTGCTTGTGTCAGGATTAAAAATTTTAATACCTTGTTTTATACATGCATGTTAGCTTACAACTTATAGTTACAACACAGCGCTGAACTATTCACCCTACACAGTTCTTGATCACTGACAGATGACTTATGCAATTCAGAGATGAAGACAGCTGATTAACTCTCTGGCGCAAAGCAGGCAGAAAGACACCTAGAGCAACTTCCTCTTCTGATAGAGACAAACAAACATTTAGCAATAGGTCATATATTTAAAATACTGTGTAACAATAAGTCAGACGCTCTCTTTCTTTGGGAAGTGGCTACAGCTAACTACTTGCAGCTAGCTGCAGGTGGACTGTGTACGTGCATTTCTATTCTGCCAATGTCAAATAAATTCTTTAACTAGAACTAAAGCATCTCCTGGACTTCCTGCAAAAAACGAACACGCCTAACACTTGTGTGGTGTAATCCAAGTGTCCGCGAGCCGCGACATTAAAATTTAATCACAAAAGACGCCATTTAGCCATGTTTTTTAGCAAAAATGTCAACTGTAGCGTGTAGCAGGTAGCATGTAAACATGGCGTCGATCTTATGAGACTTCGTATATCTCTATATCTCTATATCTCATCTTTTGTGGTTGAATTTTAATGTTGCAAATTACGCCACACGAGCAGGATGGAGACATTTTGTGTTTGTTTTGTGTTCTTTTCTTTTTTTACATTTACATTTGGTCTCCATTCACTGCCATTAGCTGCAACCCTGTCTTCTGCTGAAACTCCAGGATTGTTTTGTGAACTGAAGATCTTCACCGATCTTCACATCGGTATAGTGGTGAGTACATATTGAGTGAACTATTACTCTGGGGGTGGAATATCACGTGCATATAAACGGCTTGAAGGACAGCGAGTATTAAATATTTTATTAATGCAGGCGTTTTTCACTTCATCATGAGTCCAGGTTTGTCCTCTGCCATTTATCATTTTAGTAGCAACCATGCTGCTAGCTCACCAGTCACCGAAACAGGAAGAGAAAACTTTTATTAACCAATGTAATGGTGCTTTGTATGCTTCTGTGATCTGAGACTACCCGTTTTAGGCTAAACAAGGCTGGTGTGAACCCACCCTGAGACTGTGAGTGTTCACAATAAATCCATGCCATTTTCTTACCAAATGTGCATGCTTCTTCTTCTTTTGGATTTTTATAGCAGTTGGCAACATTACAGTGCATTACATTCCATCAACTGTAGCAGAGCTGAGAACTAGCCGTGCCGCAGCAGCTGATCGCTTACACAATGCTTGTGAGTCCACCAGCAGTGTCTCAGAACATCCCAGAAGTGTCTCTCTGCTTTGCTTCAAATACATGCAAGTCTATTTTTGATGGACGGCGCATCAATCAGTACAGAGCAGACGGAGCAGGTGGGATGTCAGACACAGACTAAGTAGAGAGAATCTGGTCAGTTTTCAAAGTTGAGACTCGTGTACTAACGCTTCTGAAATGCTGCTGGTGGGGGCTGCAGACGTGTGGAGGACGGATCAAAACTGTGGTGCAGACATACTGAGCCTCGTGGAATCAACCAGTAAAACGTCTCCTATGGCCAAGCGCAACATCCAAATCGCAGAACCAAATCACAATTTTTTGAGAAAGGAATGATGTTTGAGACAACAGCGTTATAATGAGGCACTGTAGTGCTGCAGAGATGACCTGGCTTAAAAATCCTGTTCTACAGATGAAAGAAAACATGTTTGTTTGGTAAAGACCACCATAAATATCACATCACCATGATTTTAACATGAAAATTGTAATGCAAAACTGATCATTTCCACTAATCGTATCGCACATCGCAATTACAATTTCAGTAAAAATAATCCCAATCCCAATAAATCGTGCAGAACTAGAAGCCACGCCACAAAATATGGAGCACTGAAATCACAGATGGGACCGGTCGATGGTTACCATCTGCCCAGCAAACTGGTTAACCGCCTGTGTTGCCATTGGAACTAATATCATTGTGACAGTTTTTAGAACGCACCCACAGTGATATTGCTCAAATCAGATTTCCAGCACTGACAGTCAGTTGTAATTTAAAAATTCCCTCTCCCTGGAAAACACAAACGTTCAGGGCCAGTGCAGGATCATTTTTAGAAAACTTCCATTTCTTTCTAGCAGTTACAATTTTGACTAAGCGAGCACTAAATAAATATCAAGGATATATGCTGACTTATTCAGTTTGAATTTAAGAGCGTCAGTGATGCAAACTGTGACTATTAAACCAGTAGAACTTGTGTGGCCTACCTCCTCTGCCACTGACACAACACGTTCATCATTCCTGTGATTCCTCGCAACCCGCATCAGAAACCCACATTCAACGTGTGAGAGCACATCACTGAACCATATCCTTAGTCTTGGTCTTAATCACGTGAATAAGTGGAGTCCTGATTCTGATTTTAAGTGGGCACATGGTTTTATTTCTTTTTGTTGGGACTCAGCATCCCATTTCATTTAAATTAAGCAAAACAATTAGTAATATGAACCAAGATGTACAAACCTGCAGTTTATAAGCACCTCTGCAGATGAAAGCAGCCACAAACCCCGAGCTGTTCCATCGGGATGTCTGATTCACTCATTAGTCCGTTTTTCCAACAGGGGGAGATCTCATTATTTCACCACTACTTTTGCTACTGATGGTAAGAGCTTGTAAACATGTTGGCTGCTCTAACAGCAGCATCATTAACACACCATGCAGTCTTTAGTACAATTATGAGTCACCCGCCAAAGTTGTTACAGAGCTATCATGGTAATAGTAAGTATCAAGACAAGTGATTAAGTGAAGTCATCATAAGTATTGATGGTAGAGCTGCAACGATTAATTAATATTGAATTAATCGACAACTATTTTGATAATCGATCAATCATTTTGGGTCATTTTTTTAATAAAAAATATCCAAATTCTCTGATTTCAGCTTCTCAAATGTGAATATTTTCTGGTTTCTTTAGTCCTCTTCTGACAGTAAACTTAATATCTTCGTGTATTTGACATAACAAGACATTTGAGGACATCACCTTGGGCTTTGGAAGACAGTGATCAGCATTTTTCACCATTTTCTGGCATTTTATGGACAAAACCACTAACTGATTAATAATCAAGTAATCAAGACAGATTAATCAATATTGAATTTAATCATTAGTTGCAGCCCTAATGGACAGATAAGCACAGAAATACACAGAAACAGAATGTGCAGTTTGAAACGTGTCACTTGAAACGTGTCTTGATATTAATTCAGCTCTGTATAAGGAATTGGCCAGCAGATCTGGAGTGGATGTGTGAGGAAGGAGTTCCTCAGTGACATGGGCGTTCACACTATTTTTTAAATATGAATTTCATGATGTAAATTACTCCCAATCGGCTGACTCATCCAATGCTGGCTCAGTGTCACCACTGGCCTTGCAAGGTTCAGGGTGATTTGACAGTAAATGGTGCGATGAGCCTTTTTCAACCCCTGAAATGCAGATTTTTTATCAGTTTAGTAGGAAATGTCTGTATTAATACCAGAATTAATGTGCGCCATCACAGGACAGTCAACACTTGGTTCAGTTCAAAATACGTGTTTTTTTTTGTTTGTTTGTTTTGTTTTTTAAGTTATTTTTTTGGCCATTTGTGCCTTTATTGGACAGTGACAGCTGAAGAGGAGACAGGAAACGGGGCAGAGAGAGAGGGGATGACACGCAGCAAAGAGCCAAAGGCCGGAGTCGAACCAGCGGCCGCTGCAGAGGACTAGCAGCCTCCATACATGGGGCGGATGCTCTACCCACTGAGCTAAACGTCCGCCCCCAAAATA
Source organism: Lutjanus campechanus (assembly GCA_027495735.1). Taxonomy (NCBI): domain Eukaryota; kingdom Metazoa; phylum Chordata; class Actinopteri; order Lutjaniformes; family Lutjanidae; genus Lutjanus; species Lutjanus campechanus. The sequence goes on along the minus strand of JAJHUR010129546.1, from coordinate 3,925 downwards.
CATGTTTGATGTCAGTGCTTGTTCTGGTGCTAAAGTCCAGCCAGACCGGCATAACGTTGCTTAAAAGTCAACTTTACCCCAGGTTCTTAAATTAGAAGACAACAGCAGAGAGAGACAGACTTGGTGAACTCGTGGAAGCCATTGCTCTAGGGGTGCCATTACATTGTTGCCAGGTCCATTATTCTGAAAAATGCCCCATTGAACCCAAAAGCCCATTTGTATGACAACCCCTCGCTCCAAAGGCCCATTGCTCTGAAAATACACACTCTGCCCCCCGAAGTTGTTAGTTTTGCACCTGTCCATGGTGCTGAATCGGGGGGCGTTCACACACCAATGTATGTGAACACCAACAACTGCTTAGATTCTTCGGCCAGTGGAATGCTAAAAAAAAAACGCAGAGCACAAGTCAACCACCGTTAAGAACTTCGCTTCGGGTAGAATGTTGGTGAGTAACGTGAGGGTTCGGCACCTCAGCCGATCCGTGTATCTAGTCCTAAGGGCTAGACTCGGGGTTCTTAACGTATGTGTGTTGCTCTGTACTGCATTGTTAGTCTCTTATGTCTTTTTATGTCTTTTATGGATCTTTTAACATGTGTTTTTATATTCTATGAGCCACGTCGAAGACGAATTTCCACTGCTCTGCAATGGACAATAAAGTTCTTTCTGATTCTGATTCTGATTCTGTATATACCGATCCTTACCTTATAGCTTCCTCTGCTTCGGGTTTCAGGAGGTATTGAGAGTACTGAGAGGGTATTGGTGGCAAATATGAGTCGATGCAGTAATAAGACAAAGACAGGAACTTAGAGCATAATAGGAGCAGTTTATTGACAAATAAAAAGCCAGAGTGATAATGCGCGACCTCCTTTCATAGTCTCATCTGTGTGTGTGTGTGTGTGTGTGTGTGTGTGTGTGTGTGTGTCATGTGCAAATGCATATGCATGTGTGTGTGTGTCCTTGATTGAAGCCCAGATGTTTCCTCATTTGGTCATTTCTGAGAACACTGTCCCCACATAATTTTGTTTTGGTGTTCCAAAGAATCATATTGTATCATAGACTATTGCAGTCAAACACTTGTTATAGCATTCAATCATGAGCCCTTCCTAATCTCCCTCCTGTTGTGAAAGAGATGGCTGCTACCTCTATCTGTGTATCTCCCCCCCACCCCCCCACCCCCACTTCACTACAGCATCATAAATACCTCTGCATTTTGCTCTGTGGGTCAGTACACCTCTTACTGTAGCTGATCTCTAAATCTTCTGCTGCTTTCAGAAAACCCACTGTCCTCTAGTTTTGAGCTGGACTGTATCTAGTGCAGAACAAACAACTTTAGTGAGCAATAATTCTAGGCTATATTACATTTCTACCGCTGATCTAGAAACAGGCATGTACGCCAAGAAGTCTGATGAGCAGGGGCCAGGCAGAGGGAGATCTTTTGACTCGGTTAGCTCTGCTCATGAGGAGAAGCAGCTCAACAATGAAGTAAGTAGAACTAATGATACTTTTGTTTTGTGTGTCTTTGATCACCTTTAGTAGCAGTTCTACGCCTTGAGCTAATATCTTTATTGGAATATTTCTAAATTTTAATAGTTTGTATAATTGAAATGATGAAAAAAAAAGGTCATGGGACTGGGCGCTTATTCTTGAAAATCGGGGCAAAATGTATTGTGAGCAGCAATGTTATTTTTTAAAGTTGCTCAGAGTTCTCTTAATGCTAATCAAAATATACATTTTTTAAACCATAATTCTTATTTAGCTTTGATTTAGAAGGGCTACAGAGTCGACATATTATTGTTGAAACACATCTGATTGCAATATTATTTCATGAATTTGTTGAAAAACAGAGAGTTTGAGTGGGAATGCTGCTCAAGCACCGGTAAGCAGTGAGATGGGGTCCTTGAGTATAGCTAACACCTGATTAAATCACGTTTTCAGAAAAATCTGAAGGAGATGACGGAAATCTGGGACACAACTTCAAAAGGCCAACATTTTCTTTTTTTTTAAAAACAAAACAAAACAAAAATGATTATAATAGAAAGAAATAAGCAGCCTGGTCTCACCCAATGATGATGCTATGCCTTCATTCAGTCAGGACAGCTAAGGATATGACATAAAAGGGGGAGCAAAGGGCTGCATGCTGGAGTCAAACTCATGGCCGCTGCAGAGGACTCACAGCCTCGGCACATGGGGCAAACGCTCCACCAACTGAGCTACCTGGCTACCTATATGAACGTCATAGAGACAAAAATGTCAGGCGAGGTCACGCAAAGAGTGACAAGCATAATGAGGTTGGGTGGATGGATGAGATGAAACAAACTTTCACCCAAGAGACCCAAATTTGTGTCTCGTGTAAGTTATTGAGTTATTTTAACTTCAATACACAGTTGAACTTATGTAACGTGTAACTTTTGTCACATACGTCACAAAATGCAAGTCAACCAACCAAACTGCGACCGTCCCGCATAAAATGCATTTAACTGGAGTGGCGTTCAAGTCTGTTAAAGGAAGAAGGAGGTTTTTCCTCTAAACTCATCATACATGTTGGATGTAGTTGCTGAAAACATGTGAAAAATCTGAGAACTGTGTAGTTTCAGCTAGATTCCACCAGGCACAGCTGCATCACGTTACAGCTGCGCCACAGCAGCCGAAGCTGTTGCCACAGCAGCGCTTCAGTGCATCCCAGAAGCGACACTCCTCTTTGAATATATGCCGAGTCTGTTGCGTAGTCTGACAGATTCTGCGTCAATGTGCTCATCGCGTGAGAACACTGCTGTCCCAGCTGCATATTTATCATTGTGCATCATCCCGTCCTCGAGAACTTGGAAGCCACAAGAGATAACAGTTTCATCACTTCTTGATGTCATGTGAAACCTTTTCTTTTATATCTCAGCTAAATCTAATAAGTTGTGTGAACTCAAAAAAAATATGCAAACTCATTGCCTCAACTTATTTATTTTGAGTCCACAATACATAGTCTAAGTATTGTGGACTCAAAATAAATAAGTTATTTTACTTTGAACTCTCAAGTTTACTTTACTTAATTTTTTTGAGACAATGAGTTTGCATATTTTTTTTGAGTTCACACAACTTATTAGATTTTATATTACTTGACTTAAAATACACAAGTCAGTCTAACTTGTGTATTTTGAGTTCACAATACTTAAACTAAGTTAATTGTAATTGCACAAAAGTTAGACTAACTTGATTATTGTGAGTACACAAAAGTTAGACTAACTCATTTAACTTGAGTGTGAAAAACTGATATCAACTCTTGTGTATCTATAAACACACTGGACTCTTTGCTGACGGTGCTGCCAGATAACTTGCAACATAAGGTAATAATGTGAATTGAACACCCTTCATCCCCAACCCTGTTTCTCATCAGATCCACACCAATGTAGTCTCTGACCTTTTTTCTTGTTTTGAACTTAGAAGGGCGAGTTTTGCCAAATTGACATAAAGTGTTCAAAGTTCTGGGTTGTACATTTTTATCCTTGTTAGCCACATTGCAACAGTATGACCACATGTCACAATATAATGACATATAAGTTATCCCAAACCTGCAGGCACATGAACCTGCCTTGAATCTCTACAAGACAGCAGAAAATTATTTATTTATCAAATCAGTGTAGCAAACCTAGAATCATGGTAATGCTGACAAGAATGGCCGGCATCTTTCAGAGTAAGGTGATGGGTGGAGTGATCTGCACATGTCTGAATGTTGAAAAAAAGCAGCGCCACACAGTGGCAGAAGAGGAAACTCAAAAGTATAACTTCCAAGTACTTGGTTTGTTTAAGTGAACCTAACTCAAGTACACTGAGTTTCACAGCTTTTCGACCCCAAAGTACAAGTAACTTATTTAAAGTGAGTGTTAATAACTATTTGATTAAAACTGAGTTAGGTCAACTTAGCATTTGTAATTAA
>JAJHUR010129543.1:4349-21701 GCA_027495735.1 Lutjanus campechanus | reverse complement strand
ATGACAAGTTGACTAATGACTTGAACTAATGACTACTAGTAGACTCGAAAATACCTTAAGTCAGGCAGCTCTTGCATTTACTGTTAGTCATGTCAGCGACATTAGCTAATCTCTCAGTGTAGCACCAATGCTAGCCTGATTAAAATTAAAAAGTATCAGTATTATATCAAGTTTGGTATCACCCATCCCTAATGTTATGTTCACCCCTTTTTCTGTTATCACAACCTGTTTCTGCAGCTGCACCACATGTCACTGCTCGTGCCCACTGTGACAATTATTGAACGATTATTTTCATTGTCAATTAATCTGTCAATTATTTTCTCAATTAACAGATTAATGGTTGTTTGTTTTAAAATATCAAAAAATGGTGAAAAATGTTGATCAGTTTCCCAAAGCCCATGATGGCATCCTCAAATGTCTTGTTTTGTCCACAACTCAAAGATATTTAGTTTACTGCCCTAAAGGAGTAAAGAAACCAAAAAATATTTACATTTAATAAGCCGGAATCAGAGAATTTTTACTTTTTTCTTAGAAAAATTACTCAAACACTTGGTGATTAATTTAATAATTGATTGCAGCTCTAAATACATCCATGTTTAATACATCATCCCCAGATCCACTGCCTTGGTTTTAAAATTCTCCCAAAGAGTGACTAGCTAACATCAAAAACAGTTATCTAAGACATGGAGGTGATTATCAAAATGATCAAAAACAGTGCATCCAAAAAACAAACAGTAAATACTATTAATAACATGCAAAAAGCTAACAGTGAAAAGTAAAGTAAATAACTTATGGATGAAAAAACACTATATAGTGATCACTAAGGTTGGAGACAAGTTGACAGAAGTAAACAGACTTGCAGTTTGTAAAACAGTCACATCAGACTACATTGTGAAAGCAGAGAATAGTGACAGTCATCTCTCTGCAGCATAAATGTGTGGCTGTGTCATAAGACTGAGAGAAGTCACTTGAAAACCAAACTAGCAGTGGTGGGAAAATGCCTGCACCTCGTCAGAACATTTTCACACTGATTTTTTTTTCATTCACGCTGCAGGTTGGGTGACATAAATGCTTTTCCATTCAAATAGCCGCCCCCCCTCCCCACCCCTCCGAGCAGAACCTGGCTTCTCGTGGCTCTACGAGCCCTCTGTCTAAAATTAGCCCTGGTCATTTTCCTCCCTACAGGAAACGACAGGAAATGACTTTGTTGGATTTGGCAGTGAGGCAGCACTTTCTCCAGAGCCTGCTGAGGGGGAGTGAGAGAAAAGTTTGTGAAGAAGGTGGACTGAGAAAGATTAGGACCCTGAGAAGGATTCACTGTGATTAGGAGCTGATCCCGAGGAAAAAACTCCAGTGTGTGTTTATATGGATAGCTGCATAATCTCACTGTCGGCCATTACTGAACATCTCTCTGAGAACTTCGACTGACTCCACTGAGATGCTGAGAAAAGTGCCAACTGCTACTGGAAAAGTACCCAGTGACATCAGTGCATATAAAATAAGGCCCCATTAATGGTGCATGTGAGGCTACAGGTGTTGCTATGACTTCAGCCAACATCTTAAGGGATTCGGTACTGACAACTGAGCCACAGTAACACGGCAACAATTCCCAACTCCACTCAGAGCTGTTTTATCCACCAATGTTCATATAAACAGGCAAAAAGTGAGGGGTGGAAAAACAAACCGGTGCCAAAGAACAAGTTACAGCAAACCTGATAGATGTTCAGTGTTAAGATGTTCTCCATATGGTAGCTGAGAGTCAAGTCCAACTGTGGGGAGGAGAATCGTGCATCGGGATGGCTCCCTTTCCACGTTAGCCGCCCCCACAGAGCTGTCCTGTGGTCACATCTGCAGTATCGCGGATGTTTAGGGCCAAAGGGGTCAGACAGAGTACAGGTCCCAAAGTACAGTGCTGTCCGTTTGTGCAGACATCAAAAAGCAGAAGAAAGCACAGAGTAATACCTCATTTTGTCCTGGAGATGAACTGGTTTTACAAAAATGCTTCTTTCTAGAGATTTAGTATTGTTTTAAAGGGATAGATCAACCCAAAATCTAAACTACGTATTTTTCCTCTCACTTGTAGTGCTATTCATCTATCTTGATGCTTTTGGTGTGAGTTGTGGAATTTTGGACACATCAGCTGTAGAGATGTCTGCCTTCTCTCAAAAATAATGGAACTACATTTGCAGCTTGTGGTGCTCGCAGCACCAAAAATAGATTTAAAAAACAGCAATGAGTCTCTCCAGAAAGCATGACCAGGCTGCTCCAGGTAATCAACAGACCTTGTTGTGAGTAGGTACTGAAACCCAGGGCCAATGTAGCACCAGGTTTCCGTCTCTACATTTTGTGCCTACCAGACCAGCTCGCAACACAGATTTTGGTGTCTCATTTTGGTGCCACTCCAGCTGTCTATTGACATAGATGCCCTCCAGTGTAGACGTTAAATACGTATCACCAAACTGCTAGTGAACATTACAGCACCAGTCTCTCTACATGGCTCTGGCAGCAGGTGACGTTCAGCCTTCAGTTAGCTAGTAGCTAACTTAAACACAGCTAACAAGCCAAGCTTAATGGTCTGAGAGAGAGGCTGTATTTCACTTGAAAGGATTCCAGCAGGCGGGATGTGCAACAAATGTTTAAAAAGGAACTGCGTGTAAAAGGGGGGAAGCATCTGGCAACGTATGGAGATGCACTTGTACAGCGAGGGATGCACTGTGCTCAACTGTTTGTGTGACCCCATGCCAAGCACATGAGCTGGCAGCGTGGGCATCCCTGGCCCTGGTGATGAGGAGCAGAGATATAAAACTCTAGATGCTACAAGTCATGATGACTTGTCGTTTCTAGATATAAATCCATAATGAAGACACTACTAATGATGATGATGACAGCAGTCTTTTCTCAGGTTTGCACATACGATCATATTTCTGCAGAAGAATTGCTTAAGTTTGATGCTAAAGTTTCAAAATTATTTTTGCTGTTGTTAGTACTGTAAATGTTATTTATTGTGAATGTTATTATTAGTGAAGTTCCGTTCTGTTCATTATGTCAATTTGTTAAGTGTTTTACATTTATTTATATTTATATAATTAAGTATATGTCAAACTCTTAACAATTCATATGTTGTTCAATTTTGACTTAGCAATGAAAAAAGACATTTTTTAATGCTGTTCATTGTCATTTTGTGCCTCTTTTTTTGCATTTTAGGAAAGTATCAGTTCAAGCACTGTTTAGGCATCAGTACCGTTTTTAAAGTTTTGTTTTAGCACCGGTATTGGAAAAAACCCAAACAATACCCAGCCCACGTTGTGAGCAGTTTCATGTAGGAACTTTTTTCTTTCTACCAAACTTCACCCACCAACTTTATCACCACGCCGAAGGAAGTGTATCTGGGTGTATATGGGTGAGAGGCTCGCTCTCATCACAGTGTGGTATGAATAGATTACTGGCATCCTCCTCAGCTTAGCTTCAGTGCTAGCACCACTGCTCTAGCTAGTATGATGCTAGCAATTGTATTTCTTTGGTGCTTTGAGCACCACAAGCTGAGTGCCATCTAGTTCCATTATATGAGAGAGAGAGAGAGAGAGAGAGAAGCAGACATCTCTACAGCTGATAAAACTCTGCAACTCACACCAAAACTATCTAGATGGGTAAAGAATAAAAAGATAAGAGGAAAAAATATGTGTTCTTCTGGAATCACCTGTCCTTTAAGATTGTCCTCTTGATCATCAATTTAGGCATCAATCTGCATATTTGAAAAGTTTCCACACCATTTTACCAGCCCGAAAAATGTTTGTCACATAGATGCATCACATGCACTGGGCAAGGGGCCCAAGGGGTCACAGGCCCTGAATAGAGCCTCTGTACTGTATGAGGTGATTGTTAAACATGTCATATTAATAAAAACCAAAGGGGTATCCAGCATATTTTCCCTCGCTTTACTTCTCCCCTCTGCTCTCTATATCTGCACCACTCTCCCTCACCTCAATCAATCTTCATCTTCCCCTCCGCCCATTCTTTACAGTGGCTGAAACCAGACGCCATCACTCTTGGCTGCTGCAGCCTGGGAAGCTCTCATCGCCCCACTCTGCTATTCACCTCCAACCCCTAGAGGGGAAGGCCTCAGCAGCAGCAGCAGCGTCTGCAGCCAAAGCTATGTTTTCCTACAGCTTCCACATGACCCCCCACCTCCCCTCCTTAAAAACACACACAGACAACCACCACCATCGACCTCCTCAACTCCCGTAACAACTCCCATGCTTGAATGCTTGAAAGCCGGGGCCCCATCCAGATCCAGTGTCTCTTCTGGATCCCAGCCAGGAGACGGAGGGGTTGACAGACAGAAAAGGGAAAGAGGGATAGAAAGAAAGAGGTAGCAAGCAGAGAAAAAACAGAGAGATGGGGTGGATCACGGTGCGTAGTGGCACAAAGAGTAGACCGAGTCAACACAATGCTCCAAAATGGCTCATCAATCCAAAGACTCGCTGTGTACTCACTTCAAGAAAAAATCTATGAAGTGGAGCACAGCCAGTGCCCACAGACGTCACTGACAGGGACAACAACACTACCGAGTCCGCCAGCAAGAACAGAGGATAATGAGCAATATCTCTATGTATCAGTGGAGCTAAACAGATAGCAGCCGGCCAGGCTATAAATGGAAAATGACTTCATCCCTGGAAATACACCACAAGGGAACCGCACAACACTCCACCTCCTCTTCCTCCTCCTCCTCAGCTCCATCTCTCATCGACGCTCGCTTGTTCTTCCTAAACCGCTCTCAAAGATCATCCTCCGTGTTTTTTTCACATATTTGTGCTGATGATACATACCTATATGGAGGACTGGAGATGATGTTACAGCTGGTATAAGAGTGTGTGTGTGTGTGTACATAAACAAGAGTGTGATAAGGTTCCATTGACACTATCCCACGCAACGTGATAATAACGTCACTTTTCTCACCACACTGTGCATCCTTCTGGAGTACCCTGCTCCATGCCAAGATGCCCGGGCTTGTTCCAGTCCACTGTCCAACACGCTTCCCTTACTCACTACAAACTAAATCAACCCATGCACAGTTGCAGCGATGGAGTGGATGATTATTGGAGGCTGTGTTTGGGAAAACCACTTTGTGGGAAGATCAGTCAGGATATAATCTTGGGAAAACACCTTAGACTTAACAAAGCCATTCAGGTGAGGTAATGTCAGACGAGTGGAAAGCTCAGCTATTAAAGGTTGTTGAGTGAGATCAAGAGATCAAACAAGAAAAAAGAAAGAAAAGAGAACAGTTTTCTTATTGTTTTTTTGTCCCGAGTATCACTGCAGTAAACAGTGTTTAGGCTGGGTACTTAGTTGCACAAGTATGGAAGCCCATTTGCACCAAAGTGATGAAAAAAAAGATCCCAGTAAGTCATTATACAGAGAAATTAGTTGGTATCTAAGTAATTATTTTGAGATACTTAGTCATCATTTTGACAAAGTTTCTCATTATTTTGAGATACTAAAGAATTTTGACAAAGTTTCTCATTATTTTGAGATACTAAGTCATTATTTGAGAAAGTTTCTCCTTATGATGACTTGCAGAATCTTTTTTTTTTTTTCTTAATCATGTTGGTGGAACTGGGCTTCCATAGAAAAGGAGTCTGATGGTGCTATCAGATTTTCAGACATCTCAGGCATGGCTCTGTTGCTCGCAGGGCATGGGAACAAACGCTGTCGCCAGATGCTGTCCCAGTATGCAGTTGGATGGACATCAAGGTGCTGGCCACAAGGCAGGCCGGGCTGTTCACAGGGGTCGAGCAACCTTGCAACCTTATCACTGCTCTAATGGACGCCCTGATCTGGCCTGCCTATTACGGATCTACATTAAAGGAAAGGCTGTGCATGCAAATGTCTGTGTGTAAATTCAAATTAATAGCTCTCATATGATCGACTTATCTTTATGACAGCCATAAACAAGAGTGTCTTTAAACATATGATGCATTCATGACAAGAGGGATTTGTCTGTTTTTCATTTACTGTGGGAAGTTGAATAAAAATGAACTCACCCGAATCTTTATAGTCCGCGTTTTCCCTCCACAGTTCTTCTTCAGCAGCATTTTCTGTTGAGAACAAGAATTCACAGTGACTACTACGGAAGAGAATAAACTTCTCAACAAAAAAAAACATTCTATGAAGGTCATGTCTATGATGCATTATAAGTACATTCATAAGACATAATAATGCATTTAAAAACATTTTATAGATGTTTGTAAGCATTATTCCATTTAAGTTACAATATGTTATGATGCATTAGAGCATTTCTGTCTTGCATGATTTGAAACATTTATAAAGGTTTTCTAAAGCTTATAAATGTTTTATAATGTTTTATGAATGAGCTTATAATGCATTATAGATAGATGGAATAATGGCTCATAAACATCAATAATACACCACACAGTGTCAGCTTTACGTGAAGTGACAGCACTATAATGTTATGTATGTTAGTATGGTCGTTACAATGTGCTGTGTAACACAGGACCCAGATTCTTCTTTCAAACACTGTTGTCACTTTGGCATGTAGATATGAAGCATTATGAATGCTGAACTTATGATACATTATGTCCAATACATTATAAATCTTGTTATTAGCTGTCATGCACGTTTACAAACGTTTATAAAATAGTTTTATACAGCTTATAAATACAGTATAATGTCTTATGAATGTGCTTAAAATGCATTATAAACATGACATTTATAGACAATGTTAAAACTTCTGCAGCAGGATTTAAGTACCATAATTTTACCCACTTATAAAGACACAATAAGAACTGCTCTAACGTATACAAATTCTAAATTCTAACTTCCTGAAATGGAATAATGGCTTATAAACATCAATAATACTCTATAAAGTGTGAGCTTTATATGAAGTAACAACACGGTCTAAGGTTATTAGCAATTGCATGATAGTTTAGGGCAGTTCTCCATATGTCTTTACAGCTGGCTAAAGTTATGGTAGTTATAATGTGCTATGTCATCCAGGATTCTTTCCACTATTGTCACTGGCATATAGGTATTTAGCTGAACTTATAAGCCACTTACAATATTTGTGAATGATAATAAACTTTGTTATAAGTTGTCGTGCATGGTTCTAAACATTTATTAAGAGTTTCATAAGCTTATTAATGAATCATAAGGTCTTAGGAATGTGCTTATAATGCACTATAGACATGACCTTTGTTACCAAAACGTCTGCAGCAGATTTTGTGATGTCTATGACAACCTCAAAATTGTGTGAACTTGCACAGTTTGTTTTATACAATGCCATAAACTATTTGAACTGTGAACCCAGCAGACAGCTGTCTGGACTAAGTACACATCACATTTACTTGCATGTGAATGTTGATGCTAATCAAGCATATTCCTAAAATTTAACATTGAATCAGGAGGATCAAGGAAGGGAGGCAAATCCAGCTGTCTCCCGAAACTAAACAGTCGGTCAATGAAGCTTATGCAATATCCTGTCTCCCACTCCCCTCCATGTCCACGCAAGCTCCACTATTCTCAAAAAAACAGTGGGGGTGGAGGGACCACACAATCATCGAATTGTCTCGAGTCGGGGAGGTAGCTTCTAAAGGGGGAAGGGAGCACAGGAAAGAATGGAAACACAAGACTCCTGCTGTTGTGATGTGGGAAGAGAGCTGGTGTGCACTTGCCCTCGTGCTCACCTCCTGTCAGCCCTTATCTTTTTCTTTAAATCAATGATACTACAGTCCATGTGGGTGCATGCGGCGTGAGCAATAACTGAAAATGTATCTCAAAAAAGATATATTCTTAACATTGTGATATGTGATTAACTGACTTAGTTTTCTTCAATCCTCAAAAATTTGATCACTTTAAAATGACCATTAACTTTTATTCATGTTTTAGCCATCTACTACAAACCTTCAATGAGCCCACATCATATCAAAAGTATTATGATTCATAATTTTGTCCTTTTCTCTTTTCATCCCACACCACTCTGCCAGCATAATCATTCTATCCACCACCACCACTCCACACCACCCTCCTCTTAAACCGCACACACACACACTTCCAACAGGTCGTGACTTGCACTGTTTTGGCTGAGTGTTGTTGTTATTGATAACAAAGAGTAAAGTTATCTGTATGATTGTCTTAGGATGGATGACTGAGGGAGGCTGACATGTCATTTGTCTGAGCAAAAGAATTTAAATTACATTGTCATTAGAGCTGCAACAGTTAGTCAATTAATGATTAGTTGTCAACTATTACATTAATCATCAATTATTTTGATAATCCTATGATAGATTTGAGTCATTTTTCAAGAAATAATGTCCAAATTCTCTGATTTCACCCTCTTAAATATGAATATTTTCTGGTTTCTTTACTCCTCTATGGCAGTAAGCTGGATTTCTTTGGTTTGTAGACAAAACAAGACATCTGAGGATGCCGTGAGGGCTTTAGGAAACAGCAATCAACATTTATCACAAACAACTATAAGAAAATGGTCTTCAAACTAGTTGATAATGAAAATGATTGTTAGCTGCAGTCCTTCTTGTCGTGTCTAACTACTGTTTGTCTTCATCTTTGCTGTCTCCTCAGATGTTGAAACTCTTCACTGAAACATCAACAGACTTCTGCACTACATGCATGACTACACGACTGTAATCTTATTTTAAAAACATTAAGTGCCAAAAATAAAACTGAGCGTGACGTCCAATATGGCAGATGACTCATCACAAGAAAGTTTTAGGTCTCAGCCAGTTGATTTTTATACAGTAAAGACATGAATAGCAACCAATAGCAATGTTGTGCCTGGGGAATGGCTGCAAGTAAGGTAAACTAAGAAAATGACTACAGCATGTAAGAATACTGCTTTGGTCCTCTGAGCAAACAGTGTGTATTTTTTATTACATTTTGTTGAGTTGCACCATTTGTGTACAGGCCAGAGGTCTGAGATATTTCTCAAATGACCAGCATCTGCCACACAAACTGTTGCTCTTTCATGATAATCAGGCAAACAAACAATGATGCTGATAAATCTGAGCAACTGGACGCTGATTTGCATGTATGAAGGAGGCTAAAAGAAAACAAGCTGCTGACCTTTTTTAACCCTGCCTTTAAGAAAATTAGGAGATAAATTAATGTATGACTAAGGCTCAAGCTGACACTGGTCACACTAGGAAATAGTAGCCTTGCTTGCCATTCATTAGCTTTAGTTTGTCCTGGATCAGTAATGTTCAGAGAGGAGTGCTGAAGTCACAGTCTGGCTCTGACATTTTGCAGCATTTTCTTAGTAAAATATAATTCTCTTCTTGTTATTTGGAATATGGTTAGTAGTATACTTGAGAAAATGACTTTTATTAAAGCTACTACAAGGAGTTTTTAATTGGTTATGAAACAGTCTCAATTGATGCTTCTATATGACCTAGAAAGGTAACAACCATCCACAGGAAGACTGGCCATTTCCCTACAGATATGCTTAATGCCTGCCGCCGGGTCAGAGTCTCCATAATCAGATGAAACAAGCCTGTGTTTATATTTCCCAGGCAAAGTAGCAAATAGTCATATGTTAAACAGTTAAAAAAGAAGCAGGATGATTTTGGCATTATGTTTTGTGGTTATTATGGTGGAAACATTACTGCTTTTGGGCAACAAAACATGAAAGTTCCTTGTAGTAGCTTTAAATAATAAATCTAATATGTATTGCATTTTTGTTCATGTAAAATTTGTTTGTTTTTTTCCCTTTCAACTTAAAGTGCTTCTGCTTTCTGTTTTTCATAAAATAAAATAAAAGTAGGCATGACCTACAGATACGTAACATTGGCATGAATTGTCTTTGGTGATGTTGCAATATTTGAGATATTGTTCCATCCCTAATGAGTGCATTTACAGGCACCTTGGTATCCTGGTTATGATTGGGTTTTTGGGAGTATCCTAGTTTTGAATAACCAGGTTTTTCATGTTATGTTATGATAAGCATGATAAGGTTGTTGGTTATAGTTCAGGGTTCGATTTAAAGAAACCTATTTGCCTGAAATCAATTTTTACATGCTCATGATCAAATGGTTTTATTAGCTATTATTAAATACAACAAAGACTAACTGTCATATTTAATCCAGGACTGCAACATCCACAAAATCTCAGAAAACAGTGAAAAATCCATGCCAGTTTTTCGAAGTCTGAGGTGATCTCTATAAATGTCTTGTTTTGTCAGTTCCAAACTCAAAGATATTCAGCTTTGTGTGATAATAAATGAAGAAAAGTGGGAAATCTTTAAGCCAAATTACTTGGAAGACTAATCAATTATTAAAGTAGGTTAATAATTTTTTTGCCAGAGTTGCCAGATTTACTTGCCCAACATGGCATTTTACTTGCTCTGGGAAAGCAGGCAATCCTTACCTGTTGAGCCCTATGAAATTATTAATGTATTAGACTGAAGATAACTGCCGCTCTGCCAAAACCATGCTGTCTCTCTTTTGCTAGCAAGCTAGCTAGGTCATCAGAATTTGGCTAGCCCTAAGTGCAAGCAAAACACAACTTTACTTTGACTTTGACTTAGATGATCAGCTCAGCAGTTATCTAGTTTCCAATCAAGCCAAAGATTGTTGTAGATTTTTTTTTCTTTTTGCGGGGCTGGCATATATCAACCAATTAATCAGCTCTCAGCTTTTCCTGCTCCAAACTATCGTTATTATGTCAGGCATTAAAAAAGTCACTATCAGTCAACCTCTAAACCAGAGTCTGTGGTCTAAAATGAATTTTTATGGGAATATTGTGTGGACAATGTTTGACAATCCACCCTGGATAGCAGTTGTGCACTGCTTCTCTACCTTCCACACATACAACACAAAATTCAATTGGCTTTGACCCTTTTAATTTCCTTTTTGAGGGAACCAGCTCGGCCATCTTTCTTTCTGAAGTTTAAACATCACAACAGCATATGTGACAGAAATGACATGGTGATGGTGTTGGGGTTGAGGCAGACGTTGCAGATGGAAGTTGTCCAGCTAAAGGGTTAATGGGAGACTGGAGCTGTGTCTGCTAGCTACCTCTGTAGGCCCCCTATTGTATTCCCTGCAGCACCTCCCATTCCACTTGACTGAGTGTGCACACACTCTCACACACTCACACTGTGGCAACACACACACACTGATACAGCAACAACCTCACAGACAGGAGGATGTACACATGCAGACACAAAAAGACAGGCAGGATGATAGACGCGTACCCCAGCCACACACTCACACACACACACACACACACACTCTTCCTCTTTTTTTCTTCTCTTCACCCCTGTCATTGCTGCCCGCTGTCTCTCATCATCTGTTCTTTCCCTCTAAAAACCCCATGGACATATGGACCCCTGAAACCTGCAGTTTCTCTCTCTGCAAACACACACACACACTCACACACACCCTTTCCCATCCATGGTGTGGGCCAACAAGTCTATTGGATTTTAATGATTAGTGGACCAGCTTCTCCATGACTCATTAGTGGCTGTCGTTTTTCTGTTGTTTATTTAATCCTCTCCTTCTGCCTCCACCCCTCCATCGTTTCCCCTCGCTTGCCAGCCTTTGTGAGAAACGAGGGCGGACATCTGCCGTCCGTGCCTCCCTCTCCTTCATCCCTCTCCAGCCAGACCACCGTGGTGGCGAGCGTCCGGCTATGGAAAGGGAAGACTTTGTTTGCTTGTGCGAGCGTGCACGTTTGTGTGGCTGTGTGTGTGTGTGTGTGTGTGTGTGTGTGTGTGTGTGTGTGTGTGTGTGTGTGTAGGGTAGCTGGTTAGACTGCAGGGACGTCATTGTATTTTTGGACCAAATCCTCAGCCCAACATAACTGTTTGAGTTCAGGCTCATCTGCTGTTTGGTACTTTTAATAAATATCAGTGGAAATACAAATATTGCTTTAGTGGAAAGTTAATATCACATCACATGTAATATTTGTATTGATACTGCTACAAAATATACTTCAACTAAAGGTGAGATGGGTTTTAGACACGAAAAGGCATCCTGTGAGTGCTTTCAAGCATTTGGTGGCAGAAAATCAATTTGGCTAAGAAGAAGACATCATCATACCACCTTGCTAGGTAATTAATCATAACAAGTGTGCATTTACTTTTAGTTTTTATACTACTTTATAGTTGGAAGATGGAAATAGTGTTCTCCAGTACATTTATTAAACAGCCACAGTTACTTAACAAATCAAAATACAAAACATGATTAGCTTATAAAATATGATGAATTGCTGCAGATTAAACTACCAAACAGTATGTAAAGTAGTTCAAATTAGCTAAAATGCAGCTTACACATTAAAGGCAGGCTGAGTAGGATTTGTCGGTCGCGGTTTATAAACACAACATTCGAAGTTGCCCCCTAAACACCAGCTCAACAGGACCAGAGGCGTACTTAAACCAGCTACAGAATGCTTTGGTCACACTACATGACTTTCAAAGTCGTCAGATCTTCATAATAGACAGTGTTCTGTTTTGTAATCAGGAATCTTGAAACTGTTGTGGTTTGCAAACTACATGTCTGATCAGCAACTGGTAGTCACACAGAACAAGATCATTGGCCAGGTGGAATCCCCTACAGATCTGCTCTACAAACTACAAACTACTGCTGCTGTCTTCTTGACACCGCTCTTCCCTGGCCTGTGTCTGCTCTCATTGGCTGTAGCTCATTACACAGATCTCCGACCTGTCCCCACTGCAACTAGATATAAACCTTCTTGATATCTTTCAGGGGCCCACGAGGCATCGGCAAGCTCTCGTATCACGTCTCTCAGGAGTTCAAACACAGCAATCGTGCTACGATTCGCGAGCACCAAACGAATGCCAATTTGCTTCTGATCTGGGGGCTTTTGTCTGCGATCTCCAAAAACTCTCAGGGCTACAATCCTGTAGTGTGAAGTCGGCATAATCTAACTGCCGACATCTACCTGTCCAACTGTCCAACAGGAAAGAGGCCAACTCTGCCACACTGTTTATCCCCATCCTCTCCTTCATTGTTTGCCAGTGGGTGAAAGCCAACCCCAGATTCACTCTTGTTCTGGAGCAAGCTTTGTCCACTTGGCCTTTTGCCATGATATTTTTTTGTTTGTTTTTTCAGCACTGTGTCCACCATTTTCATAGCTTCCTCTTTGAAGTGCGCTTACAGCCTGTCACCTGGTCGCTACGTTTGTGTAGATTCCAGCTCTCACAACCTGTGCACTGTTATTGGCTGGGGGACCCACCACCCAAAGTTTGACACCTAGAAATGTCCCAAGCACAGGAGAATAAGAAAATACAGGCAGAGGGTGGGGTCTCTGCAAACACCACCATGCCACACACTTTTAGTAGTAAAAAACAGTCATGAACTTGAACTACTAACCTGTTGCATTTTCTCCAGGTCCAGACTGGGCCTCCCCGACTCCCCGCCGAAACTGTGCCGATACTTTCTATAAGGTGCTGACTGGTCAAAGTGGGTCAGAATGATGGGCCGTGCCACTGGCTGCACCACCTGCAGCTGAAAGCGCATAGGGGGCGGCTTGAGGCTACGTGGTGGACTGGAGCTGAAGAGTACGGGGCTGGGAGAGGCAGCCAGGCAGGCGCCCGGCTCTACCAGGGGCCTGGCAGAGGCAGCTGGTGAGCCGCAACCACAGAGGTCCCGTACCTCCTCATCACTGGAGGCGCTGCTGTGGTGATCGCTGTGGCGCTGGGGCAGCGCAGACACCCACTTCCTGTTGTCGCCACAGCTGATACGTTCGAGCTCTTCCTCTGAGGAGTGGCGATCCAGATTGGCATCTAAAAGGAGGCGGAGGCGTCGTAACCGGGCTGGAGAGAGCGGACCCTGGTTGTGCTGCTGGCTGGTGGCCAAAGGGGTGAGGGCACAGTTTCTCCGTCTCTCTGGAGGAGCCAACAAACAGGAAATCGAGTCAAAAGAGAGGGAGGAGACAGTGTGTGCATTCCAACACCCATACTACCATACTATTTAGAATGCCAGGAAAAGATCCAGTATGTCCAAATGTATAGTATGTCAAATGCAGTATGCCAAAAATACCAGTATGTCCTACTGCATCTGGTTGCATTTTACAGCCAACATGCTGCTCTGTTTGTAATGACTGAGCCACAGAGAGAGCACAGACAGAGGACAGCTCATTAGCTGCATTCCACAGTGCATACTTTTTCTTTTTACTTTAAAGTTTGCACTAAAGACTGCGACAAATGTCGATGTAGGATGAGCAAGAGTGTCGAAGTTCAAGGCCCAATGTTATAACAAAGTAGTATGTCCCAATTGTGTGCATACTGCATACAGTTGGGACATACATACACAAGGGCAGCTGCAGTGTGTACTAAAGCTATAGAGAAAAAGTTGCAATTCAAACATAGCTAGGGATGCAAAAGATTTTGAATACTGTTATTTACCAGCACATTAACTGTTGACTTGAAACATATAATTATACTGGTGGTAAGTGATGGAGAAGATCATCATCTATTTGCAAGAAATATAATTTGTTTAGCAGAGGGCACTTACCTCTGTCAATCTGTGCAAGTTCCTGGTTCTCCCCCTCTGAGTCATCACTCTCCCCTCCCTCTCCACTGCCATGGTATGAAATCTGGGAAAAGCATTGAGCTCATACTGTAGGTCAAATATGCCATATAGCACCTCCAACATTTAACCCTTACATTGGTAAAAGGTTAGAGAACATTCTAGAGTTGCATCAATAAATTGGTTGATCAATTAGGATCTACTATTACTATTACTATTAAACTATTAAACTAATAACTAATATTTTTTTATTTAAACTTGTTAAATGTGACTTTCCTTGTTTGTTTACTCCTCTATGACAGTAAACTGAATGTCTGTAGCAAAAACTTGAAGTGATACTACACTATGTGAGATTAAGCCATTTTATATGTACTCACCACTATGCCGATGTGATGATAAGTGAAGGTCTTCAGTTCACCAAACAATCCTGGAGTTTTGGAAGTAACAGGGTGGCAGCCTCATCCAGTACAATGGCAGTGAATGGAGACCACGGATAAAACGTTAAAAATAGCACACAAAACAAACACAAAATATCTCCATCCTGCTTCTGTTTTATCCGTGGTCTCCATTCACTGTCATTGTACTGTATGAGGCTGCCACCCTGTTCCTCCCAAAACTCCAGGATTGTTTGATGAACTGAAGATCTTCACTTATCATCACATCAGCATAGTGGTGAGTACATATAAAATGGCTTAATCTCACATAGTGTAGTATCACTTTAATTAATGGTGAAAATAATTGACAGGTGAATCGATGTGAAAATAATTATCAGGTGCAGCCTGTGAACATCCCAAAAATATCTATAGATATATAATGCATCTTTTCTCTTTTCTAAAGTCAAAATTCCCCCAGGATCAATGAGAGAGATGTTTTCAATTTTTAGTATCAATTACAAAGTACAAAATAATTAAAAAAGCTTTTAAGTGATTTAATCCAAAAAGGGGTAAATCAATTCCTAATTCAGAGCTCTGTATAATTTTTCAGTTTTCTTATTTGGCCATGAAAACCATTAACCAGCAACACAGACATGGGCTTCTAATGGAAATACTGTCTGATTTTTGTCTAAAACCATGGTCATTTCTACAGTGGCACTACACACAGTATAGATGGTACGGCTCTGTGTTAGTTTAAGCTAATACAAGGAATTATTGTGTTGATTTTGGGGGCCCCTTTGGACAAAAACAGTAATGTTTCCACTATAATAACCACAAAATGTAATGGCAAGTAAAATTATATGAATAAAAATTTCCCTCTGAACGTGTGTACTACTCACTGCAACTTTAGCAGGGAAAATGTAAACACAGGTTAATTCTATGTAATTCCAAGGACCAAGGATCAAACCTAGTGGCAGGCATTAATAACTAGCCTATACAGAAATAGCTGATCTTCTCTTGGATGGTCTCGTTAACTTATCTAGGTCATAAAGAGGCATCAGTAATGAATTGAGAATGTCTCATAACCAGTTAAAAAACTCCTTGTAGTAGCTTTAAGTTCATTCTACTTTCCTTTCCCAGCTGAACCAGTCTGTCTCTTTAAAATCAATTCCTCGTCTACACACCAGTAGCAACAATACAGATACCCTGCAGACTGCAACGCTAAGAGTTAAGTAATGCGCCTCACACTCAGTAATTACCACTCCGAGGCCTCGCTGAGCAGCTGCCATCTGTGCTTGTGCGAGTGTGTGTGTGTGTGTGTGTATGCTTACACACATACATCCACACAAACATACACAGTGTCCTCCCTTCTACTCTCTAATACACACACGCACACACACACACACCTCCTCTTCTTTCTGGAGCTCTTCAAAAAGAGGGAATAGGGAGAAAAGAGCCAGGGCCTCTGAGCCCAATAAGGGCAGACAGTATTCAATTCGTGTTAAGTGTGAATTCCAATGTATAATTTCACCGACTGTTCACTGTGTATGTTGGTGAAATAAAAATCAAAAGGCTACATCACATAGCTGTACCTCTCTTTTATACATTAGAAATTGCTGTATCAAAAATAGAGCTGCAACAATTAGTCGATTAGTTACTATATATTAATCGTCAACCATTTTGATAATTGCTTTGAGTTTTTTTAAGAGAAAATTCTTTGAATTATCTGAATTCATTGTGTCAAATGTGAATATTTTCAGGTTTCTTTACTTCTATGACAGGACACTGAATGTCCCTGGGTTGCCAACAAAACAAGACGCCACTTTGGACTTGGGAAATAGATCAACATTTTTCCCCATTTTCTTACTTTTTATGGACCAAACTAATCAATTACTCAAGAAAATGACATGATTAATCGATGATGAAAATAATCAGAATTTCCAAACCTGATCAAACATGTAAAACCACTCCCTATCGTCACAAATTATACTATAGCTCAGGTATGTACTTCCCTAAATTGACTACAAAATTAATGTGTATTTTCAAGGGATTCTATATATATAGTTTAATGTAAATAGATATTCAGCATAGGCTGGTTTTATGATTTGTGACTGCAAGCAAAATGGACCACCCTGACGTGACTTCTCACATGAGAAAAGAAAAAAGCCATTGGGATTTTGCCACTGGATTTTCACAGGCAATTTCGCAAATACACACCATTTTTATGATTTTTTAAGCATAAATGCAATCATCTAAAGTAAAAAGTTAACATTAGGCTATAAACGAATTACACACCCCCACTAAGTGACTAATGTTCAGTGCGATGACGTTAAATGCCATTCAGCCACTTGTTAGCAACTAAAAAAGCTTCAAAATTCACAATCATTTTTTAATCATTTTTTATGTTGTAACATGTTTCTATGTTGTGTTAACCACAGACCTGATTTCAGGAAAAT
>JAJHUR010129542.1:563-18671 GCA_027495735.1 Lutjanus campechanus | reverse complement strand
TAGGACATTAAAAAAAAAAAAAAAAAGAATGCATCAAAATCAATTTTTATTTCAATCTTTGATACTCTCAGGCTCTGATAATCCCACAAAAAAATCCATTTTGCATTTATGGAATAGAAAATAATTCCCTTTTTGTGTTTTTTGTTTGAAATAAAAATCAAGCTCTAATCACAAAAACTGGCATTTAAGGGGTTAAAATTTTGAAACTGAATGAATATTTGCTATGTATGGTGAGAGCTGAAGTTACTAATAGTATTCATAAAAAAATGGAATTACACATTAATACATAATATTTATATTACAATCTTTATTGAGGGGTATTTTTTACCCTTAGGGACACAGGTGTTGCACTTTTTTAAGGGATGCACGAGGGTTAAATGATCATTTGGGGCTTTTATTTTGCCGTGGTGGTGCGCAGCGATCAATTACATGTAGCGGAAACGCTGCTTATCTTCCCATAACTTGACACCATCAGCAAACTCTAGGGTCTGTAGCAAATCACAACACTAATAATGTGAATTCTGTGTTATTGTTTTGACCGTTGAAACTGTATAAAGTTTATTGTTGTTCTGTTTCATTGAATCTGTATTTGTTTGAGAGAGAGAGAGAGAGAGAGAGAGAGAGAGAGAGAGCAAAACTTGCTATGCTATGAGTCTCTGTTGCCATGGTTACCAACTCACGGTGAGATACCGTCGCGGCAGCCGGCAGTTTGAAAAATGTTTTATCTCGGGAGTCGGACGTTTACCGTTCCCGTGACCGTCCACAATACTTTTTGCCGACCGGGGTGGTCGGCAAAGTTTGAAAATTTCCCGCGCCTTCTGCACATCGATAACTTCCTGTGGTTTCAAAATAAAAGCTGTCCGGTGGCACGGTGTGTTATGCTGTTTGGACCTCTTCTTTTTTTTTTCTCAGAAATTTTTACCGAGGTCCGGACCTCGGTGACCTCATAGCTGGCTACGGCCCTGATTGTATTGTTCATTTTTAGAATTTATATCAAGGCCTTTTTTTCACACATAAATTTAATGCCTAAAACTCTCAGAAATGAAATCAGATCGCATGTTTTGTATTAGCACAGTGGTATCTGGATTTTTAAAGAAGAATCGACTCCAAAATATTGAAAGGTAGGTATCGAATTATCGATTCCAGAGTATCGATACGACCATGCCCTGTTTGATGGAGGTTAGCGGATCCTCTTTCATCCTACCAGAAACAACAAGAGAAGTATATTTAAGGTCTTTTAGGATGGAATACAAACTTATGGGATCAGAATTACCATTTCTGTGTAACTTTTGGTTCTCTTCAGCTAATAATTACACTTTTTACAGCCTGACATGCCATCATGGAAATCAGCCTTCTCTCTGTTATTAACAACCTAATTTAGATCATCATCCAAAACTGGCATATCTGTCCCTTCTTTCAGGGAAAACCAGTGTCAATCAATTAATTTTCATGATAAATGAGAAAACAGTCAGAGGGCCACCTGGTATCTACTGGGAGCCAGATTTCGCCCACTGGCCACAAATTATGTATCACTGACAGATAAAAGGTTTTGAGGAAAAGTAGTTCACTAAAATGTAAATGCATTCAACAACTATTTTTTAATGTGGGTACATTTATTGGTCACTGATTATAACACAGCAGAGGTGAAGACTGAAGACTGATAACTGAGAATGCATGAAATGAAAACATGTATAAACAGTCTTCACATTTAAAAAAAAAAAAACCCTGCTGTACTGTTTTGTTAATTTGATTCACTGTGAGACTTTGTGACAAAGGCAAGCTGAGTGTCTACAAATAATGACTCATTGTTGTTGACACAAACTGCAGTATACATATTATAATTGGCCATGATCATCATGGGTCATAAAATTGGACATGTTTCATAAATGAAGGACTTTTTAGTCACCCTGCTTTATGACTGACAGAGATTAAACTTTACTCTATTTATTTTTCTGTTTTTTTCTGAAGCCAAAACAAGAAATGAAGGTACTGACTGAAATCTACTTTAAAACCACAATCAACATTAAATAATGAATAAAGTTTTATTTAGAGAGAACTTCAGATCTGCACTCCTGCATTCATTATACAACATCTGACTGAAAGAAATGACTAAAACAATGAGATATGTGGATCCTGTGATAATTTTTAGACATTGAGATATATGTATGTATGTACTGTTTACTGTGTACAAAGTGGTACATCCAGATACTTTATGAACAGTACAGAGGCAAATCTTATAAAGCCTGTAGTAGACATAGATGTAAATTTCAAGAGCCAAACTGATTACCAGCAAGTAATGAGTCAAGAGAGCTTAGAATGAGTAAAATCACCTTGAAATATTTTCCCAGAAATGATCATTCTGAAAGCTGATCGAAACCAGCTGTAAAAGAAACCATAGATGAATGGATTGAGCATTGAATTGAACCATCCA
The DNA here is from genome assembly GCA_027495735.1 of Lutjanus campechanus. Lineage (NCBI taxonomy): Eukaryota > Metazoa > Chordata > Actinopteri > Lutjaniformes > Lutjanidae > Lutjanus > Lutjanus campechanus. The sequence goes on along the minus strand of JAJHUR010129542.1, from coordinate 16,240 downwards.
AGCCACATAAATGCATAATGCACATACGTTGGTATATGGTAATTAATGATTATGGCCCAACAAAGAAAGAAAGGAGTCCAACAGATCAGAAAAACTCCCATCACAATAGCCAGAGTTTTTGTGGCCTTTCTCTCCATCTTACTTTCAGACTTTGTGCTCTGACAGGTTGTGTTCTGGATGCTGCGTGCCTGTCTCTGTGCCACCATCAAAATCTTTAGGTAGATGGCACACATTATGATAGCTGGGAGGTAAAAAGCAAAAATATAATGTAAACCAAAAATTGAGAGGCTAAGACCAGATATAGTCCAGCTTATCAAAATCATGATCATAATAACACAAACATTTATTTTAGTTCTGTAGCTCAGAGGCTGACACACAGCATAATATCTGTCAACAGAAATAAAGCACAAGTTCCAAACAGAAGATGCACACAGATAGATATCAAAATCATTTAGTACCAAACAAGAGCTTATCGTATACGGTAACACGGCATAAAGCAAAAGTAAAACCCCAACAAGCAGGTCAGCTACAGCGAGAGAGAGGATGAGGAAGTTTGTAGGAGTGTGGAGCTGTTTGAAGTAAATGATGGCGATTATTACAAGGAGGTTTCCACATATTATAAGAAATGATAATGAGCAAAGAAAAATGTAAAATAAATAAACGGAGATGGCGGCTGCTGTTGTGCCAGATGCATCTTTCAATATCTTACAGAGAATTGTCTCAAAAACTTTATCAGAACTGTTGAGAAAAATGTTAGGTTCCATAAACAATCATTAATAATGTGGTAACATTCGCAAAAATATGCTTTAAATTATCAAAATTAAACAGCCTCTAGTTTTCTGTAGAGAGATTTTCAGTTAGTTTTAGTGCTCTGTGTGTTTCACACCAGGTTTGTGCATCTGTCCTGATGGGAGCTCTTGGTCTGTGCCACTAAGCAGTATAGTGTATCAGTTAGTCTTCAAAGCTGATTAGCATATCATGGTCAGGTGACCCTCTCAAAGGGGTTCTCAATGTCAGACAATTTAGTATTGCACTTTTGTGAATTTTTAGGACTCACAAGAGACAGATTTAAATAAGAAACCAGAGCAATAGAGACTCTTTCCACTGCAACCTCCTTCTCAGTTTCCAATGCCATCTGAATCAGGAGCAACTCTTTTTGCTGCTCAAAAGACAAACCAGGACTTGTCATTGATGGTGGCGAAAAGCACTCAGCGCACACAGAGAAACCCTCTCATCTTGACCAGTGTGGTTGCTGTCTGGCTCTAGAGCATGGTCTAGCAGTAAAGAGACCAAGGACCCGGACAATATGGTCGTCAGGAAGTCTTGGCATTGTCTGGAACCTCGCTTTTTTTTGTGTGAACTGTCTTGAAAGTAGGGTTCATATCATCAAGGCTCAATCAGCATGCACACTCTCCTTAGCTGTGGTGCTGGGAACAGATCCCCAGTTAGATTCAACATAAAAAATCAACACTTGCTCCCGCACTCACTTGACGCTCTTTTTATTGGGTCAACTTTTCGGTCTATTGACCTTCTTCAGGACCAATCTTTTACATCTGTTGATGTAAAAGACTCCTTTCTTTCGGCAGCTAAAGAATCCATCCATATGTTGTACATAAGCTCTGGAGAAAGTTTGTGGCTATCTGACTGTGGCTGCATAAGTAGCCATGTGGTTCCCTTTTAACGTGCAGCTGATTGGCTGAAAAAAGAACAAAAGCATGTGAATAGCCAAAGAAAGCCAGTATGCTAATTTACTGTCGTATCGCCGCACCCCCAACTATGACCCGGCTACCAGAGGGAATTTCCTCTGAAACAACCCAAATTCAAATACAAAGTTTATGGTTTTAAGGCTTCCAATACTGTTATTTGAAACATGGAGTGGCTTCTTCATGATTTCAACTTACATATTCTGCAAAAAAATAAAAATAAAATGAAAATCACTAATTTAAAAAAAAAAGGATTTTTCTTTGTTTACACGACTTGTGCTGGGCCGACTTGTTGCTGGTTTTCTCGTGGCTGGTCACATACATATTGTGCGCTCTCACACTTTCACTTCTCAAACCAGGAGATCTGTCTCCTCGCTTTGAGAATCTTTTCTCTTTGTTTCCTCCTTGTAAATCCGCCATCGTGCTGCCACTGCTTGCGCTGCTGGCGCACCTACCTCTTACAGGTGATGAGAGCTGACTTTCTGATTGGTTTATTGCTTGCGCCGGAGACACAGGAGGTGGGGCAGGGCAAAATATCACTCGCACCCCTGGGGGGAGACAGCAAAGGAGGATTTGAACACACCTTGACTAAATTAAATCCATTGCACTTCAGACCGGTGTAAGATAGGGCTCTAAGGCCCCAGTGGTTTTTACTCCAGTGTGCAGAGCACAAGATAGCAAATGCGCCGGACCACGCCTTCGTTTTGCCTTCATGTTTAGACCTCCCACCCACGGCGGAACAGACCAGGCACAAGGGCATATGCTATCTTACTGACATGGCAAAAATGGTACTTGTGCTGGGTGTAAGATAGCAAAGTGACTTGCGCTGGTGGCGCAACGGCATTGCACCGGGTGTAAGATAGAGCCCTTGGTGTCAATCCTGTCAAATTCTCTGACTATATGATAACAAACTGGAAATATTTACAGCACAGTAGCCGTAGGTGTCATGGTTTCCATAAGCAACAACAACTTCCTTTTGTCTGGCTCCATCCTCTTTCACTTCCACCAATGGGCCAAACAAGGTGTATATGTCTTCAGTGACATTTTCACCCAACAAGGCCTCAGGTCTTTCTAGGACCTAAAGGAGTCTTATTCTCTGCCAGGTTCCTCGTGGTTCTTTCATCTTAGAATTTGCGCTGGTCTAAAAACATATGGAGTACCTTGGATCTCTCCTTTAGTTCGCCATCCCCTTGCTTAACTTTTTTGTTCTGCTTCAAGATCAGGCTCTGTATCCTTTTTGACATATTATCAAAACACAACATTAATCCACTACCTGTTACATTGATCTGGGATACAGATATAGACGAATTTGGCTTTTACTTGAACTGGTCTAAGATATGGAACGTTTTCTGCTCTTCCAAGAGCCCTGCGCATCAGTTGTTGATGCACTTTACGTTTGCACAGAGAGTCTATTTTACACCTGAACATAGATTTAAATCAATCAGCACAACCTCAAGTAATTTGCAGACTTCTTAAGCTCTGACCTGGTTGTAAATAGTGATGTTCAAATGTTCAAGTATAAACTGCAGTGTGACCAATTTGTCTTCAGTCTCATGTGCTTCTTACACAGACTTACATGGAGGTTCTTGTTTGCAAGAAAAAAAATAATCATTTAAAATAAGAAACAAACACAGATGTTATGTCTGAGTATTTAATTGCTCTTCATCTCACCCTGACTAGATGCAACAGGTTTTCTGTTTACCATAACGATTGATATGCCATCATGTAGAGGGGCCGTTATTATTTGAGTTCATCTTGTGCTTACATGTCATGTCATCAGTCTATATTAATTTGTGCTTAATCAAGTTGCCACATACTCATTGTAAAATAACATACAAATTATGTACAGTGAATGGGTTAGTGTGTGGGTCATTTTTGTAAAATGACAGGAGGCCAGGGTTCAGTTAATGAAGGAACATTAATTATAACATGAAACAAATAAACATTAAAAGCCCCATGACTCATTTATTTTCAGTTAACTTGGTGCAAGGATTGACACATTTCAACTGAACTCCAGGACAGCTGGAGATGTCTCACTACATTTACAAACTGTAACTGTATTTTAGTTGTGCTTTGGTAACATTTGAAACAGCTTACAACATTAAACATAACTGGAACATCTTCCATCCTACCAGGGCAGAAAGAGCAGCATATTTAAACTCTTTTAGTCTGTAATACACATTTATGGGATCAGAATTATCCTCATTTCTGTGTAACTCTTCAGCTAATAATGACACTTTTCACAGCCTGAAAGACCATGATGGAATCAGCTGTCTGTCACTAAGAGTCTAATATGTTCAAAATGGGCATATCTGGGAAAAACAATGTGAATCACTTGAATCATTTTGAATAAGAAAATAGATATATAACAGCTGGCAGCCTATTGAGAGCCAGATTTGGTCCACTGACCGCAAAAAGAGTATCACTGACCTACAAGGATAATTCAGCGCTGCCTGATATGATACATGAAAGGAATTACGGGTTCAAAATGCAATTAATTGCAATTAATTTATTTTAATCGAGTAATTTCTTATCGACAATTAATCGATAATCGATTAATTGTTTGCATCCCTAATGTGGGTGCATTGATTGATCACTGATTATATCACAGCAGAGGTGAGATGTGTATAAGTCACACTGAAGGCTGATAATTGAGAATGTATATAATGAAAACAGATGCATAATCTTCAGATTAAATAAAAAACCCTGCTTGTACAGTTTTGTTAATTTAAGTCATTTTGAAACTAAACCAATAAGAATAACTCAATGTTGTCAAGACAAATTGAAGAAAGGTAATTTCAACATGTATTAATTCCTTAAGTTTGATTCACAGAGTGAACGTTAGAGCTGTACTCCTGCACTCATTATGCAGCATCTATGACTACATACAGAAAGAGATGAAGAAAATTATGAGATATGCCGATTTTGTCATTATTTACACACTAACATTGAGATCATTGTATGTACTGTTTACTATGTACTGCTATCTGTGTACTGAGTTGTACATACAGATACTTTACACATAGTACAGTGGCAAAATTTATATGAGCTGCAGTAGAAAGAGATGTAAATCTTCAGAATCAAACTAGTGATGATTAGCAGCAAGTAATGAGTCAAGAGAGCGTAGAATGAGTAAAATCACCTTGAAATATTTTCCCAGTAATGATCATTCTGAAAGCTGATCGAAACCAGCTGTAAAAGAAACCATAGATGAATGGATTGAGCATTGAATTTGACCATCCAAGAAACCTAAACACAAAGAGCAGTGAAAATGATATTCTCTGAGTGATGAAAAGTGCAGGTACCCAACAAATAAAGAAAGGTGCCCAACACATCAGAAAAACTCCCATCACAATAGCCAGAGTTTTTGTGGCCTTTCTCTCCATCTTACTTTCAGACTTTGTGCTCTGACAGGTTGTGTTCTGGATGCTGCGTGCCTGTCTCTGTGCTACTGTCAAAATCTTTAGGTAGATGGCACACATTATGATAGCTGGGAGGAAAAAACAAAACACATCTTGTAAAGCAATAACTGAGAAGCTAAGAGCAGATATAGTCCAGCTCACCAGGATCATGACTACAATAACACGGACATTTATCATAGTTCTGTACCTCAGAGGCTGACACACAGCAAAATATCTGTCAATAGAAATAAAGCACAAGATCCAAACAGAAGATCCACACAGATAAAAATCAACATTGAATAGCACTAAACAAGAGGTTATTGTAATCGGTATCAAGCCAAAAGGCCAAAGTAAAAGCCCAACAACAAGGTCAGTTAGAGCGAGAGAGAGGATGAGGAAGTTTGTAGGAGTGTGGAGCTGTTTGAAGTAAATGATGGAGGTTATTACAAGAAGATTCCCACATATTATCAGAACTGATAAAATGGCAACAAAAATAAATGACACATACTTGGTGGGGCTGAAATGTTCAAGACAGACAATTTTTTCATCATAGTAAGACGTGTTGACAGAAAGGATAGATTCCATGCATAAATGATTATTAATAGAGATGTAATAATTTTAACAACATGCATTCAATCAAGAAAATTAATAGTTTGTAGTTTTCTATAGAATGTGTCTATCAATTTTAGTGCTCTGTGTGTTTCACACAGTGCCAGTGTTGTTTGTGCATCTATTCTGATGGGAGCCCTTGGTCTGTGCCACTGAGCAGTGCAATCGGCTAAATAATTTTTCTGGGCTCATTAGCATATTATGGTCAAGGGAGTCTCTTAAAGGGGTACTCAATGTGGTACAATTTAGTTTTACACTTTCATAAACTTGGAGGACTCATTAGAGACAGATTAAAATAAGAAACCAGAGCAACACAGGCCGAGATATTCTGACCTTGAAATCTAAAAATACCTAAAGGTTAAGTTCGGTTTTTTGACACCTGGACCGTATTGTTAGGATTAAATACGCTCGTAGACTCACCCAGACAATTTTGGTGGAGCTCGGAGCCATTTTCGAGCAATTTAGATCCATCCGACGGCGTTTTTTCTCATGCCATAGTAGTGGACGGGGCCAGAAATCGAAGCCCCTAAATTAGACATTATCTGCTGCGAAACTCGCTCATTTCACCTACATTTTATAAATGAATGGCCAGTGTTATCACCATGTCAGCTCAACTTCGTTGTTATGGTCATCCGGGGCTTTACAAGGATGGGTAACTTTTGGTGACATCATAGACATGCGCCGCAAGAGCGCAGCTGAGTAGAGCCGGTGCTAGGCTACGGGCTACACGGCTAGAAACATGGTTCGTCATTGTGTAACACTGGCCATTCATTTATAAAATGTAGGTGAAATGAGCGAGTTTCACAGCAGCTAATGTCTAATTTAGGGGCTTCGATTTCTGGCCCCGTCCGCTACTATGGCATGAGAAACAACACCGTCAGATGGATCTAAATTGCTTGAAAACGGCTCCGAGCTCCACCAAAATTGTCTGGGTGAGTCTACGAGCGTATTTAATCCTAACAATAAGGTCCAGGTGTCAAAAAACCGAACTTAACCTTTAATACTTAAGTTTAGCAAAAGATCATGATTTGGGTTAAAACCAGTACAGTAAACAAGTGGGAAATAAATTGAATATACCACAGTCCCACTTTTTAAGATTCCTCCAGGTTCACATTCAACAAACCTTAATACTCCAATTTGCCTGATGAATCACATGCAGAATGCATGATTTCCTTTGAGCCTTCAAAATAGGGGAGCAATAATTAGGGGGCCAAGCCCGCGGGGCCTGGGGTACACGTATGCAAGCATACGCGCCAGGACCAGCGGTGCTGGGAACCCTATTGTTTTTGTTCAGATTTTTTGGGCCTGAGCGACAACAAAGTTGTCTAATGAGGACCCTCTTGAAATCATACTGTTTATTAGGGCCTGAGCCCTTCGGTGCAAGGACCCTATTGTTTTCGCTCAGACTACCAGAAAATAATGAATTGCATTTTTAGGGGCTTAAACATACTCAAAAACTCACCAAATTTGGCACACATATCAGTCTTAGTGAAAATGTATGTGTCATGTGGTTTTTGTTGGTGGGCTTGGCAAAATGACTTGGCCACGCCCTTTAAACGCAACCATTACTGGCACGTTTCACCGATTTGCACGAAAATCGGTACACACATAGATCATGCCCCGACCCTATAGGCTAAACCCAGGAAGAAGTCAGCCATTTTGAATTCCGTGGTCATTTTTGGCGTTTTCCACGTGTTGTATTTTAACGAACTCCTCCTACAGGATTTACCATAATGACTTCAAAATCACTGGCTACCATCTACACTACTTTGTAATCAAAATTTGTCAAAAGATTATGCTATCGTTGAAGGGTGTATCAGCTTTTTGGCGTAAAAGTTTGACATTCCGCCATGAAACACGAAATTGCTATAACTTTGTCCACTGTCCATTCTTCACCAAACTTCACATGATTCATAATAGTCCTACCCCGAAAACAGCTACATGACAAAATTCCGTGTTTGTCATAGCGCCCCCTGCTGGCGACAGGAAATGACATGTTTTACACTGTGAGGTGCTGCTCCCAGCACATTGACCATACCCAGCTCAAATCTTGTCTGAAAGGCCTTAAGACCTTGGCGATGCTATATCATGAAGATTGGGACGTATCGTCAAACGGCGTTGCCCTGATGGCATGGCGAAGGTCAGCGTTTCACAAAACACAGGAAGTGACCCTAGCTTCAGTGTACTTGATCAAATCTGTTTGAAATTTCACATGACATGCTTGTTAATGGTCTGGGTCCCAACATGTGACATGTCAATGGGCCTGGCCAAATGGCTTGGCCATGCCCTCTAAACACGGCCATTACCGCCACATTTCACCGACATGCACGAAAATCGGTACACACATAGATCATGCCTGGACGCACAACAATGTATCTGGGACTCATAGGCTAAACCCAACAGGAAGTCGACTATTTTGAATTTTGTGGTCATTTTTGGCATTTTTCACGTGTTGAATTTTAACGAACATGTTCTACGGGATTCATCAAATCGGCTTCAAAATTGGTGTGTACCATCTAGACTAGTTTGTGATTAAAATTTATTAAAAGATTGTGTTTCAGTTAAAGGGTGTGGCCGTGAGTTGGCAGCTAATTTTGATGATTTGCCATGAAACAGGAAATGGTTATAACTTTGGCATACATGGTCAGATCTGCACCAAACTTAATATTTTTCATAATAGTTCCACCCTGAACACATATGCATGAGAAAATTCTGCAATTGTCATAGCACCCCCTGCTGGTGGCATGACATATGTTTTAGACTTTGAGGTGCTGCTGCGCACATTTTGACTGTATCTCACTCAAATTTGGTGTGGAAGACCTTCAAACCTTGCTAATGCTATGTTGTGCAAGACGTAATGTTTTGTCGACGGGCTTCGCCCTGACAGTGCAACATTGGTTGACGTTTCGTACAAACACATTAATGGTATTAACTAGGGCTGTAGCAATACACTAATCTCGCGATACAATACGATACACGATATTCAAGCTTTTTAAGCTTGATACTGAACATATGAGGTAGCTACTAGCTAGTCTAGCCACCAGGTTAAGTAAAAATAAACCATGGCAGCCAATAATTCAAGTCCATTGGAGCAACACTTAAGCCAACTTAAAATTGTACCCGTCTTAGCAGAGTAGCTTAAGGCCTGTAAGCTCTGACCAACAAGTGAACACTAAAGAGAAAAACTCCTCTCCACATAACTGCAGACCATGTGATCTACCTGCACTTCTCTGAGCAGTGATGATATCTCCGGCAGTGGAGAAGACCCTTCACTAGTGCCAGGAATGCAGAGGTATCTCTTAGCAAGCTGTGACAAGAGCGGATACTCAAACTGGTGCTCCTTCCACCAGACCAGTGGAGCTTCTTTCACTTCCAAGAGATCTGCCTGCTTGTAGTGGGTCATCGCTCCTTGGCTTCATCCTCTTGGGTATGTGTCTTGGGTCATGCTGCACCACCACCATATCGTTCACCAAGAAGGGCAGCCAGTGGACAAGACGGCCTTGGATTCCTGGGTGGAGGACCCTGACCTCAAAATAAATAAACAATAAAAACAAGAACACATTATTAATAGTTAAGCACATTCCATAATTCCTACACAGAGGTTCCAGACAACACAGTGCACTTCATTGGATAATGATGGGTGATACTGATCTGGACTCCTTCATGAGCTTCAGTGTTCTGACTACTTCTTCAGCTGTTGTCACATCTGACTCTGTCAGTGTGCACAGATCCTTCTCTTTCTTCCTCACCTCACTCTTGAGCAGGGCTGCACAGATGGCCAGTTGTTGCTTGAGGAATCTTTCCAACATGTCATGCGCACTGTTCCATCTGTAGTTAAATGAAAGTAAGAAACTGTATTTAATGTATAGACTTATAGCGCCCTTCACAGCATGGATGCACAGAATGCTGCTTTACATTAATGACAAAATAAATCAGTGATAAAATCAAAATAAACAATTACAGTGATGTCGATTAATGTGCACTGTCCCTGTAAATGTTCAATAAATAAATTGAAAAGTAACCACGCACATGCTTGTTAATGGTCCGGGTAACCACATCCATCATCAGCTTGTGTCCTGGTAGTCGTAGAAGCCTCTGCTTCTCTTTCAGCATGTGGTTCGATGTGGTGCTTCGTCTGAAGAGGTTCACAATGCGTCTCACTCTTCCCAACAGGCATGCGACTGCTGTGATTCTGAGGGCATGTTGTGCAGCCAGATTAAGGGTGTGTGCGTAACATTTTACAAGTGTGAATGTTGCCTCCTCAGCTGCTATTGTCATATTCACTGCGTTGTCAGTTACAATTACTGGATCCTTCTCTGTGATTCCCCACTCAGCGAGGGCCTTTCACAGAAGTTCTGCCAAGTTGTGTCTGGTGTGGCTCTCGGGCATGTCCCTGGTTTGTAAGACATAGGTAACAAGCTCCCATTCTTTGTTGATAAAGTGGGGCGTGATGGTGACATACGCTTCTGTTGTTTGCGAGGTCCACCTGTCGCATGTCAGGGCAACTCTCTCCGTGCTGGCCAGGGAGGCTTTGATGTGTGCCTTTGTCTCAGCGTACAACCTGGGAACGTAAACCCTTGGTGAGGTGTTCGCGGGTGACAATAGGATAGCGGGGCTCCATCGCGTTCACCATGCGCCTAAAGCCGGCATTTTCCACCACCGAATAAGGTCTCAAATCCTGACAAATAAAGTAGGCAATGGACTCCGTAATTTTCTGCGACCTCGGTGAAGTAGATGGGAACTTGTGGCTAGGGTTGCCAACTCCCAGAGATTCAAATAAGGGACACTTTCCGGCCGCCCGCCGCAGAAACAATTGGGTTTTTGGGGGGTCAAAAATGCATAGATAACAGCATTTTGGCACAGTTATACCTATTACACACTATACAAACACATGCAATGGGCTACTGCATTACACTTACTGTAACATGATTGTAATAACAACTCATATTTTTCCTACAATAATGACAAAGAAATGGAATGCCTCTACCATACACCAGTTAATAACCCCATGGCATGTCATGATCAGTTTGATCAGTTTTGTATTTAAGGCATACATGTGAGACAGTTATCATTGTATTTATTTTCAAGTATTTATTTTTTGGCAAAATGTGCAAAATAACAATGAACAAGTTTCTTCTTACATCAATTTGAATATTTTTTATTTTTATAACGGTTACATGCCGTCATTCCGACATTCCGCTATTCCGACATATTGCTATTTCGACATTCCATCATTACGACATATCACCATTACGAAATACCGCTATTCCGACACGAAAACATCCCACCATTCCGACAAAGCTTTCCATGTATGGAAATGTGCGTTACTCCGAGTGTGTGTGTCTGTGTGTGTGTGTGGGGGGGGGCTGTCCGGTGCTGAAATGCAAACGGAGATGAAGAGACCCTGATTAGGCATTTTGCTTCTGTAAAGGAATAAATATTTGCTTGCCACAACACAATTTGCTAAAAGCGCCGTCATTGATATCTGTAATTGCAGTTATTAATGTTGCATATGATGCCAGCGTGCATGAAGACGCATGGGCTCTGTGGAGAGCTCCGCTCCAGCTGGCTGCTGTGACAGGTGACTGACACTGTATTTCTGCTTACAGTCAGTGATCCCTGAGATTCAGACATGAATCTAACATGTTTCAGACTAGCCTCAGTTACATTAATAGCCTACGTGTAGGCATATTATGATATTTCCCGTTTCAGGAGATTTTAATAATAGATTATTAAGTTGGTTTGCGAGATTGTGGAGTCCATCTGTTTTGAAATCATGTAAAAATCTGAGGCTCAGGCTGAGGGGATAGGCTTTTAAATTAATTGTCGGAATGGCGGGATGTTTTTTTTTTTTTTTAATACCGTCATTCCGACCATAGGACGCAAAAATTGTCGGAATGATGGGATGTTTGACAGAAAGGTAAGTGTTGCCATTTAGACAATTGGGGGCCCATGTCGGAGTGGAGGGATGTCGGAATAGCGGTTGCCTCCCTTTATAACAATGTAACAGCAGCAAACAATGTAATAGTAGGCCTAATAGTGCTATACTATTTGTTGTACAAACATTTGGGATTATAACCTACTTATTTGTAAACTTAACTCAATTTATTTTTTATTTCAAGTAAAAAAAAAGTGCAAAATCACAACTGTAAAATCTCCTGAACAAAAAACCAACAAGGTGCTGCTTTGAGTGCAATAGCTAAACTGAAAACACACACAAACAAACACACAGACACACACACACACAGAGAGAGAGAGAGAGAGAGACGCACACAAGCACGCGGACACTGCTGCTGTGCCTGCCTGCCTTGACAACTGCGCGGTCCTAGCGCAGTCCTTAGATTACAGCCGGCTAGGCAGGCAAGCAGCCAGATGCACAATGCGCGGCGCACAAAGAGAAAAAAATATACATCTTTCCTTTACCTGTGCGGCCGGGACAAACAACGTCCCGTACGGGACGCGCCTATTTTGGCTCAAATACAGGATGTCCCGGCTAATACGGGACGGTTGGCAACCCTACTTGTGGCAACAACCACCGTCACTGTCCAGCGTGGTTTGTTTCAGGTCGCGCCACAGCTTCTTGGGCTCGGTCTCAGTTAGCATTACCTTATCTGGGTGGTGACGTTTTAGGTGGGTCACAGGTGGGTGGTATTTCCAGAGTACTTCACGTTTGTGTGACACAGCTTGTAAACTGCCATACTTTTGTCTAAAGCGTCGCTTTCCTTTTTGTTTTTAAAACCAAAAAAAAATCCCACACATCTGCTTTTAAGCATGCAGATGCTGGATTTATACTCGCTGCCATTCTCCTGAATCTCTCAGCTCTAACCGGAAGAGAAAGACGTAGGCATCTGGGTAACTTGCTAGAAATGCTCTACAGCGACACTAGCGGCAGGCAGACCTAATTGCTCTTCCTGCAAAGTGCGGGACACGGGGGATTTGAATGGGGCTTAATGTATCGATACTCACGGCTGAAAAATCAATACTCTCTGGGGAAACAAAATATCAATATATATATATCGCAGAATCGATAAAATTGCTCAGCTCTACTCGCAACAAGGTCTGTGAATTATCTGAAGTAACTGGGTCATGATTTCTGGAAAGAGACACTGGTTTTGTTTTGGGGGTTTTTTTTGGTCTCTTTTGTGGTGCTTTGACCACAAACTGAGTGCCACTTAGTCCCATTATATTACAATCTTCACAGCTGATATTTCCAAAACTCAGCAACTCACATAAAAACAATCTAGATGGATAAACAGCACTACAGCATGGGGCAAAAATGTGTATTTTTTATTTTGGCCTGAACTATCCCTTTAAACAAACACAATTCTGAAGTGAAAATGAGTGAGGAACCACAGTTCAATGTTTATGCACATTATTCTCTGCAGGAAAATGCTCAGAAGATATTCTCACTCGTTAAACAGTTTAGGAATGCAGGCCGAAACATATGGCATAAAACATTATTTTCAGACAGTGCTGACTACAAGGAGTAGTGGCTCCACTGACAACCTGGATGAATTTAAAGAAGCCACTTATCTTCTCGGGGTAGCTCAAATGGAGAGCATAGATCAGTCCAAACAAAATCACAAGATCTGTGAGACATTACAACCTGATCCTCGAAGATGATGGACACATGTAGAGTTTCGAAGGGAACACCTGCAGGCACCACTGCTCCCTCCTGGATTGGATAATAAAAGGCTAATGACATTAACATCATTATTATATCATTGCTTTAGGATTTTTACATGCAAGTAAAAGCAATATCAAAATAGACAACTGTGTAGGCTTCAGCTAAGAAATGCTGGACCACAATTCCATGTATTAGAGTGCAATGTGGTCTTTCACTGTACTAACATCTGACGCCAGGCTAACGGTAAAAAAAATATATTTAGGGAGGTTATGACACTCAATTTGTCAGCGGGGAACCCTTAGGACCTTATAGAGATATCAGCATTTCAAATGTTGTATTTAATTTCTTTGAAATTAAGCGATATTGCGTGTTGTGGATCATGTTGTGGATCAGGTCAACAGCAAAACATGTCTTAGCCACTAAAATAAAATCAGTATCAGTTTAAGTGTGCATTATATTTAGAATATTTTCACTGCTTTGACTCAGGCTTCTTCTCCTTTGGCAAAAACAGTAATTTTATCTCACAGAACACAGGAGTTGCTGGTCTGTTGCTGCCTGGATCAGTTAGTTTGTTTGCACTATTGAGTGACTTTGGTAAATCAAAACTAACCCTTTAAAACATCAAATTCAATAACACAAGCAAACTAACCAATCAAGGCAGGAGTGGACCCATAACATCTGAGTTATGCAAGATTAAATTACAGTTGCATTGGAGAGCGATATTTGGCTATACATATTTTTGGTATTTTTGATATTTGTTTTTTTTTGTCAGAAAAGGCTGTATGACAGCAAGGGAAAGCGGTGAAAATATTCTAAATATAGCATACACTTAAATTGATATAGATGTTTTTAGGTGTCTAAAATACATGTTGCAGCTGACCCTGTCCACAGCAGTATATTGCTTAGCTTCCTACAGCAGTACTCCTGCTGCTTCCAACATAGAGAACTGCTCAAGGCAGCAAAAAGTAGACACACAGCAGAAGGCAATTTCTAATTTTGTCTTTGCAAAATAAATTTAGATGAAAGTACTGAGCTATGGATATGGGAACTGCAGAAAACAAAAGTACCTTTCAAGTCTTGAAGACCTCTGATGAATCCTCTAGTGGTAGGCAAGCCAGGGCTGCTGTTCTAGCTGAAAAGTAGACATAGGTGGAGGTTAGGGTCCACTGTTCACATTCAACATTAATATAATGCATTAAAAATATTGTTACCTGTTCTTCATACACCATCAGGAGTTCTTCCATCTTCTCACCAAAACTTCTGGTCTTCCTCTTTTTGTAGAGCTTCAACAGCTGAGGTGTACATTTGTCAAGTGCGGCAAAGAAGAAAAATTGAGGATTTTGATTGATGATCCAGTAGAATTCATAGTAGAGCTGCATAGAAAACAAAAGCACAGCACACGCAATTTTCAGACTAATAGACCATATACAACAACAACAACTCAAGCTCTTTGAATGAACGCAATGAAAGGGCCAATCAATTGTCAAATCATGACCATCTCCATCTACTACTCTTTTCTGGGAGTGCATTTTTGATAAATGTACCTTCAGTGCATTAAACATACAAAATGTACACATACAGCTGTCTTACAGGCAAGGTAAAGGTGAAACTGTGGAATACTGGCTATGGTAAAGTCTGTAATGTCTCAGTAACTGTAATTTTATGGCACTAGAAAAAACACACTTTATATTTCCACATGATTTGTGCCCATTAAAACGAGTGATGTCAGATTAAACCGTATGTTGAAGACCAGGCAGAAATCGTCCATCACTCTGAAACAGTGTAAATCTGGACTCATCAAACCACATGATCATTATCCATTGCTCCAGAGTCCAATCTTGATGCTCTCTTGGAAACTGAAGCCTTTTTTTTTCCAATAAGCTTCACTGATAAGTGGTTTTCTTCAGGCTACACAGCTGTTTAGTCCCAATCCTTTGAGTTCTCTTCGCATCGTGCATGTGGAAATGCTCTGACTTTTTCTACTAACTCTTTCCCTCTGTAACAAACTCTGTAACCGAATAAGGAATAGGCTGAAGCTGAGGCTTTTACCCATCTTTGTCGTTTTCCCTGGACATAAACCTGTCAGAGCCATCAAGGCGGAGTTCCACAGGATTGCACCTAAATGAAATAACTTAATAGGGTACCATTGAAACAGTTTCCCCTGTAATATTATTGTGATTGCAAATGACTACATTTAAACTTACGCATTGAGCTGGGCAGCAATGTTCTCCCACGCTGTCTCCCTCTCTTCTGCAGCTGCAGCGGTGTTGCACTTCTTTCTAAAAACGTGTTCAAACTCGCCATATGAGCGCATTAAGATTTCCAATTCAAGTGGGG
>JAJHUR010129540.1:945-23449 GCA_027495735.1 Lutjanus campechanus | reverse complement strand
GCAAGCCCAGCTGCAGTTCATCCCCAATCAGCCCAGCATATCTGCCTCTCCAGCACACTCACTCCTTGTCAGATCGTTCTCAACTTTCATGGAAGCCTTTCCAGTACTCCTGACCTGTCTGTTCTCTGGTTGCAAACCCTGCCTGCTTTGGACTCACCTGCCTCGTCTGTTTTCTGGGAAACCACCACGGCCTTCTGTTCCTGACCCAGTGATCTGCCTCTGGGTTCCTGATTTTTGTCTGCCTGTTTGGTGTTTCCCTCCTGTGACGTGGCAGTGTGTCTGGCCTGTCTGCTCACCTGGTCCCAACTTCGCCTGCCTGGTCTGTCTGCTCACCTGGTCCCAACTTCGCAGCCTGGTCTGTCTACTCACCTGGTCCCCACTTCTCTGTTGCTTGTCCCTCGTCAGCTCACCTGGTGTGTCTGCTCGCCTGGTCCGACTTCTCCGTCTGGTCCCCACTACCCTGTGGCTCATCCCTCGTCTGCTCATCTTTCTGCTCTACCCATTCCTCGAGCCTGGACCCCAGAGACTTTGTGCGGGCTCAGAGCCCAAAAACAGACTGTTCCTGTGCATCTTTGTCTGCCTAGTTCCTGTTTAGGCTCTGCAATAATAAAGGTCATTACCAACGCTCCCTCCTGTTTGGTGTACTGCGTTTGGGTCCATTTGGTCATCACAGTTGAGCAACCTTGGTACCTGCCAGAACCTCAGTCAGCTTTCTTGTTTCCTTGCTTAGGTGTGCAAGGCTCGTTTATTGTGAAAAGGAGACATTTGAAGATTGTTAAAAGATGTTGGTGGGGGACTGTAAAAGTGACATACATCCTACAGTATATCGTCACATCTTAGGTTAGCTAATGTTACTAAAACGCTAGCTAACTGGGTAACTAACTTGAGCTCGATTGATTAAGATTAGCTAGCTAGTTAACATACATTTTGCTAATATTAGTTATAAGATTTAACCAGGTAGCTAACAATTGATGTAGATTAGCTAGCTAAACAGCAAACATTTTGCTCCCTTTATGGTTTTATTGTCTGAGACAGCTAAAGATATGACAGGAAATGGGGAGTGAGATTGACAACATGCACCAAACGCCCATTACCACTGCAAAGGACTCACTATATGGACACAAGCCCTAAGGCTACTTTTTCAAATCAAAGACTCACTTATTAATCCGAACGCTCACACAAGAACGTTGCACTAGCAGAACCCTAAATATTTTTCTGAATGATTCTGTCACTCAAATATTGGTATAGACGCATTCCTATGCAAACATGTCCGTGAATGTTCTCATTCGTCCAGGTCATTGTAAGCCAAAGCAAGATTAAATCGAAAGCAACTGGACTTGTTCAAAAAGCCTTTTTCTGATGACGTTTCGCCTCTTATCTAAGAAGCTTCATCAGTTCATGCCTGTCAGACTAGTCAGAGCCAGACTAGCTCGCGTTCCTATGCAAACCTACACTCAAGCAAGCATACTTGCAACTCTGTAAACGGTTCTCCCCCAGCATGAATGTACTGTCTCAACAACCTTGGGTCAAACTGTTAACGGCAATTCAGATGACTAAGGCCCCGTTTACACGTACAGTTATTTTCAGAAACTGACATTTCACCCTCTCCGTTTTCAAAAATATTTCCGTGCACACGTATCCGTTTACAGAAAACTTTGCGTTTACACGAACCCGTGTATGTCTGCTGCCAGGACATTCCAAAACTGTAGGTGGCAGTGTAACGAGAAGCTGAAGCCCACGCTAGCCAATCAGAATCCCGAAAACAGCATCCATGATCCATGATCACCATAGCAACATGTAAACATAGGTCGCACGTTTGACGCGAGTGCAAGTTCTGTCGCATACTGTGACGTCTACTGCCTGCGTTTTCTCCGTTTTCCTCCGTTTACATGCAAACGTGTAACCGGAGTTTTCCAAGATCTCCACTCTGGCCGGAGTTTTTAAAAAGCATCGTTTTCAGAGGCGAATTCTCCGTTTGCGTGAAAACGAAGGGTGCAAAAGAAGGGATATTTCTCAGTTTCTGAAAATAACCGTGTACGTGTAAACGGGGCCTAATGTGACCTCTGCTGTTGGTGGAAATTACTTTGAACCATTTATATTCCCTGATGATTTGTGTCTCTTAATGCGTCATCTCCAGTGACACCTGGGGGAGTTTTTAGTGACCCACAACCAGTGTACAATTAATTAGACAAGCCATAGCCATTAGCAAATAAACTTCTTTTGTATCTGCATGACTGTCTGATTTATTGCTCTCAGTTTTCTCCTACAATTTAGCAGCGAAGGCAGAGTTTGATTTGCTTCTACCTTAACCCTCAATTGCTGGTACCAGCTGTGGAGCTAAAAAAAAAATAATTTAATTTAATTCCTTTTAAAAAATTTTTAGACTCAAAACTTTGTATTATGTGAATTACTAAAAATACTGGTTTTGTCAGTTTTGCAAGAGATTTATTTCAAGGTTACCAGAGTCTGTTCTCTGAGATCCTTGAACACAAATTTGTGAAACGACAAAAGCAAACAACCCTGAACTTGACACAGTTGGATCTGGTGGATGTTACATAATTCTGGGCTGAAAGCAGACTTTATTATAAAAACAAAACAAAAAAAAAGTCTGAAAAAGTCAGATTCTGGAGACAAATGTAGAGGGATCTCTTGATTGTGGATTCTACATATTCATCTTCTACCACATGTTTTGGAAGTGTAAAGGACCATCAGTATATGATGCATGTAGATCTGAATGTCAAATACTTGCCAGGACATCAGGAGGTTTCTTTTTCAGCAGGGTGGTGTCTTCCACCAAGAAGCCCAGGGTGATTATAACTACAAATTCTGTCTGTACATATGGGTAAATGACCATTTGTTTTTTATCATTTCCATTTTGTCAAATTAAATTGCTTCATTAGCTTGTTTGCAAAACAAACATGTCAAATATAAAGTAACAAAGGAACAAAGGAAACAAAGGCAAAGTGAAACCTGAGCAGGACTGATTTCAAGTTTCTTTCATTCATTTTGAAAGTCACATGGGCAGGTGTCCCAGTACAATTCAGAACTTCTCTGTCCCTACTCCAACTAGATCCTCAGTACAATTGTTTTTAAAATGTTCTTGGCTAGTTGGTAAGGGAAATCATGCCGCTGTGGTGGCTTTGGAATAGCCTTCTGCTTTCTATCAAATGTTTGGCCTCTACTCACACTTTTAAGACAAAACTCGAGATGTGTGTTTTCAATGGCCCTTGGTTGCTCTTAGTGTTTTTTTTAGCATTTCCATATTCTTGCACCTCTCCTATTTTCTATAAATCAATTTTCCAAATTCTATTCTGTTTCTGTTTTACACTGCACACATATTTTGATATTGCCTTGTATTTTACCATGGCCATTTATTGCCTTTTTGCTATCATTTATGTATTTTCTGCTACTGATGTAGTAAAAGATTAAACCACCCACTGTATATAAAGTAGTTAAAATGACCTCCGTCTTAAAATGTTGCTCAGATGTTAATGCATCAGTACTTAAGAGCCAATATTATAACACTGAAACAGGTCACTCTACATAATGAATACTTGTGATACACTGAAAACATTTTGCTACTAATACTTCTGCACTTTCATGTTTTACTTTTTAAGGAATGCAAGGTTCTTTGAATACTCCCACAACTGCTCTCCTTAATGACATACGTATCTTCACACTCCTACATGTCACCTGCATGCATTTGAAAAGAAACTATATTATGGCTTGCAAAAAATGAAGGCAGCTGGATAAGTTGATGTTAAAATGTGACGTTGTATTGCACTTTATAAGATGCTAAAACCCCAAAAGATTAAGAAAAGTCCCTGAAATGTAAAGTGAGCAAGCATGTTTGGCAAAGAAAAAAAAAATACTCGGCTCAGCTTACATCAGGCATGACCAAACTATTGCATAAAGGGTTTTTAGTCCAATCAAGCAGGAACACACCAGACTTGTCTCGTTTGATTTCTGTCTTCAAACAGTCAATTAGACGAATCAGGTGTGGTATTGATTGATTGAAACAAAATCCTGCTGCCAGACAGCCCCTTTATGAGACAGTTTGCACTTGTCTGACAGAAAAAAAGACTGTTTTTTTTTCCAATTCATTCAAAGGAATTTGAAGCAGTCAGTGCATTGATTGTTGGGTATTGACGCTCAAGGTCCTGAGAGTCTGTACAGTTGGTTCAGCAGGGATGTTATGTCTCCCCTTTGACCCCTCTCATCGTCACTAAACAGAGCTCACAGTAGAAAAACATATTAAGAACTTCCTCTTTGGTATTTTTTCATTTTATATAACAGCCTGCAGGCAGTTTGAGCACAGATACAGGGCACACAAATGAGCAAGAGGTTAGTAAACAGTGATACAAAAAATGGTACGCTGTTTTCGACCCGGCCACAGCTTTAAAAATCCTGTCACTAAACAACAAAGCCTGACGTTAACACTCCGCCTCACGCGGCTCCACAATGTTATTTCTTGGGCGCTGGTGGATTTGTAATTGGATGTGAGTCATTTCAGAGTGTGTGATGGTCCATTGATGAACGGAGAGCGTCCACCCCCGATGAATTCAGAGATGTGGACGGATTATGTTTGTTTTGTATCGAACCATTGAGTGTGCGTGTGTTTACACTGACTTTGATCTCTGTGTTTTTAGGTGATTTTACATCCTTTGAGACCTCGCATGTCATCAGCACACGGTGGTGTTTGGGTCGCTGTTATCTGGATTATGGCCAGCTGCTTTTCACTCCCACATGCAATCTACCAGAAACTTCTGACTTTCACATACAGGTAAAATCATACACACACTCATGTATTTCAGTGAGGGGAGATCAACTACAAGTAGAGATGGGTGGTGGTAGGTGGGTGGGACATTGACTTTCACAAGCTACTCATTTTGTATTGATTCCTTTAAGAAAAATAGCCATAATAACACTATTTAAATGCAAAACTCGGGTAGCTGCATCACATCCAAACTAGAGTTAAAAATTTGAAGAAATTTCCTGAATTCATCATTGGTAACATTAACAATCAATTAACCAATTAATTGTTATTTAAAAAAACAAACAATTTGCTTATATCAAATGATACCAAATATGTTTTCTCCTCTCAATCAAAGCTTTATTTCAACAGCAACATATTGCATATTCTCTGACATCATTACAGCCTATGAAACATATAAAGATTTAAAGGCCTGCATATTAAACACATATACTTGAATATGATTAGATAACATGCAGAACACGCTCATAAAAATAATCTGTTGTATTTGTATATTTCAGATCCTTATTTTATTTAAGAGTAACCTACAAACATTTAAAAAGAACACATCCTGGAAGTTATATGGAGGCTGAAAGACACTATTTAACTAATACATTATTTAATTTTACTCATATTTACTTTTGTAATGATTTTGTTATTAATGGCCAGTATGTGTCATGTGATTTTCCCTTGTCTTTCTTTCTTTTGTAAAAATAAAAATCCCCATTATTTTGAAAAATCACATACCTATTAACAGCACTAACTGGAAGTTGTTAATTAGCTAGCTCTACTGTTGTGTAAACATGTTACATAAACAGGAACTTTTTTATTTATTTTCTGTGGCAGCAAACACATCACACAGTATTTCAGGAACTGTTATAGTTGATCAACACGCTCCTCTTCTTTAGTGAACTTAAAGCAGCCTTAATGTCAACTGATGGGTTAATCATTTCTCTATCCACGGTGCTCATTGGTCGTTTATTTTTTAAATCCAGAAACCACTGTTGCATGCCAGACCAGAGACTCAATCAACTCGTCAAAGGTCTGGACCCAGGCACTCAGGGTCCCTAATTAGTATCATTGGTAACACCTGTTTACCTACTATTTAATGTCAATATGGCTGCCATGAAAAAGGTCTATCTACAGGCTGACATTTATGTTTGATCTAACTCTCATCTTCCTCCCTCTCTCTCTTGCCTCACCTGTGCTGTATTTGTCTTCACCAGTAAGGAAAAGGAGCGCAGCCTGTGTGTCCCAGATTTTCCAGAGCCATCAGACGTCTACTGGCAGTATATCGACCTCCTGACCTTCATATTACTTTACATGCTGCCCCTCCTCATCATCACCGCCTCCTACACCACAGTGGCCTGCCGGCTGTGGCGCCACAACGCCATCGGTGACACCACAACAGCTCAGCACGCCGCCCAGAGAAGAAAACGCCGGCGGACGTTGGCCATGTTGCTCCTGGTGGTCGGGGTGTTTGCTGTCTGCTGGTTCCCGCTCAACTGCTACGTGGTGCTGCTGTCCAGCCAGGCGATCCACTCCTCCAATGCTCTTTACTTCTGCTTTCACTGGCTGGCCATGAGCTCCACCTGCTACAACCCTTTCATCTACTGCTGTCTGAACCCCACGTTCCGCCAGGAGCTCAGGCTCCTCTTCGACATGTGCAGAAGGAAACGGAACGTAGCGGTTGGGATGGAGCCGGAGCTCCGCCCTGCAGCCGCTGGAGCTCCTCGTCACAGGGTTGCCTGGCCTGACAACCAGGAGTCCTCAAGGCCGAGGCAGGCTTTGTCCCAACCAGGCCAGTCGTCCTCTCAGCAAAGTCAGGCCTCGTCCAGTCAGTCCCACAACCTCAAAGACACACACGTGCTCTTCACGGCCAGGCAGGCCCTAACAGGGAGAACTGACATCCTCTCAGTGGAGCCCATCGTGGCTGTGAGCTGACTGGAAACAGCTGCTACACAATTCCTAATCCAATTTCAGGATTTCATCTTGTCCTAAAGAGGGCAGGAAATCTGAAAATCTCAGATGTATGGCTGGGCTCTACACAGGTTAGGTTTTAATAGCAGCAGAGCGAGACGTGGGGTTTGTGATGGGGTTTAAACTGAGGACAGTGATTTCCCAGTGGTCTTATCCAGCCTTTTCTCTTTCCATACTGCAGCCTTTACGTAGTGACAAAAGAGCAGCTGTTCTAGAGCTTCATCTTGATCATATGGTACAATGTGCCTCAGCAGCAGATGGAGTCCATTTCCATGTGTCTTTTTGTAGACTTTAAAGACTTCTCCTCCATGTTGAGCTGACAGTTGGGATTAAAAGTACTGATCTTGAAAAGAGCACTTGAAAAAACAACCTCACCACAAGGTCCAAAAGGTTCAGGAGCTTTCAATCAGTTTTTAAACTTGTCTTGATACTGTTGCAGTATTGACATTATGATGTATAAAACAGTGTGCTTATGTGATGTACACATTGTTAAGGATGCAAAGTGTTGCAGAGTGGGCTCATTCATTATGCTACATAACGTTAATTGAAATTTCTTAATATTTCTGTGAAAAAATGTTCACTGGGCCACAAAACAGTCTGATGTACATTTTTTGTCCAAAAACATTTTGTGAAATATCAGGATTTGTTCATGTTCTGATGTAACTGTTTAGTCTGTCTGTGTCTTTTCCTCTGGCAGCCTTCACAGGCTGGCAGGGTAGCAACAAAGTTCATTCACCCCCTAAAATATCCCTGAAATTGCAATTAAAAAAAAAAGTAGCTCTCAGTTCTGGTGGGATCATAAAAGGTTTCACTCTATAACTTTGAATTACCATTCTGCCTATGAGGGCAGAATCTCAGTGGGTACATGGCCATGCTGAGAGTGAAATCATGTTCACATTGACCTACAGGCTGCTTCAAACCCGTCATGCTGCTCATGCTTTTTTTCTTTTTATCCCTTATTCATACATAACCTGAGGGTTTACAGAATATACACGAGGATAAAAATACACAGGTAAAATATTAAAGCATTGTAGGTGATTTATCTTCTGCATAATAATCTCACTATTCACAATTATACTCTGTACTGTATATCTCAGGAAAGATTAAACCGAAAGCAACTGGACTTGTTTAAAAGTATTTTTTTGAAGACGTTTCGTCTCTCATCCAAGAAGCTTCATCAGTTCATGTCTGTCAGACTAGTCTGAGCTAGTCTAACTAAATGGTAGGAATAAATACCTGGGTTCCCACCATTTAGTTAGACTAGCTCAGACTAGTCTGACAGACATGAACTGATGAAGCTTCTTGGATGAGAGGCGAAACGTCTTCAAAATAAGACTTTTAAACAAGTCCAGTTGCTTTTGATTTAATCTTTCCTGAGATTACAATGACCTAATCTGTACTGTATAGTCTCTTAGCTGGTTTAAAGGCCCATTTGCATTTTGTGATTTTGGGACTGTTTGAGACAAAAGTTGACAGTTGTGAGAAACTGGGAACAGTGGTCACAGATCACACTGTGAGACAGGTCCACTTGGAGACAGGGAACCAGAAAAATCTGCGAATTTGTGTTTTTTTTGTTCTGACAGATACATCTGGCCACCCTTCCATTCAGACAGATTTCCACCCTGGCTCTTGTTGGGCCAATCACAACCATTTATTTAACATGGGGTGGGTTTAATATGATGACTGACAGAGGATTGGTCAAGATTTGAGAAGACATATGTCACACGTTTCCAGTACAATGCACTAGGCTCACAAACCTCGGAAAAAAACTGCCAAACTAGGCAATGCCAATGAGCTTGAATCAAGATTCTGTTATTGCGATTCTCATTTTTCACCTCACATGTTTTCAGAAATGCATTTTAGTGTACTGTTTAAATAGAAATTGTGAAATGTTCTCATTTTAATCCATATAGCTGTTTGCATCTGTGCATCTCATGTCGCAGCTATGTCTGACGGGCATAAACCTTCAAGTCTTATTTACACATGCAAAACACGAGACTGGTACCCAGTGAAAAGGCACTGAATGCATATATTTATCCACATTTGTTTCTTCTCTGGTTTGTGATCCCACAGACTCTTCACTTTACCCAGCAGCTGGGAAGTGAGACACAGAAACGTCTTGAGCTTCTTCTACAGTGTTTATTCATCGGCAAACTGTACATTTACTGCCACTTGACAACTTCGATGCTAAACTTTCCCGCTGCTCCGATCACCAACCTACCTGCTCTGAGCACAGCCACTCTTTTGCTCAACCACACACACACACACACACACACACACACACAGAGCTGTGCTTATGCTTCAATCATACGCATTGTGTTGATGGAAAATATATCAGAATTATCATATATCAATATCATATATGGAAGGAAAACTGCTGACTGGCAATGCCAGATTAGTCCAGCAGAGCTATGGCGACCAAAGACAGCTTGTTAATGACAGTGTCAGAAATTCTCACAATGTGACTTTTTGCTATGATCCATGTCTGAAATTTCCCCACTTTGGGACTAATAAAGGAATATCTTATCTTAAGCACAGGTGGGTAGAGTAGCCAAAAATTTTACTCAAGTAAGAGTATTGTTACTTTAGAATAATATTACTCAAGTAAAAGTAAAAAGTACTCATCCAAGTAATTACTTGAGTAAGAGTAAGAAAGTATTTGGTGAAAAAACTACTCAAGTACTGAGTAACTGCTGAGTAACTTCTGATTTATTGTTTTAATAATCAGGGCATGAATGTAATCAAATACAAAAATATTAAATCGCAATGTGCAAATTCAGATATTACCAAACAGTTTCCCTTACCTAAAACAATAATAAATTCATATTAGTGCTGTCAAACAATTAACATTTTTAACCCGATTAATCACAGGGTTGCTGTGGATTCATTTTGATTAATCATGATTAAATATTCATTTTTAATTTATATTAATCACGTTTCATTTTGCATGAGCAAACAGACTCAAGAAAGAAGGGGATATATATGCACTTAACATGTTTATTAAACACCTTTAAAGACTCATGTTAACAAAAAACTTAATGTGGCCCTGTTATTCATGTTTTTGTGTTAATGCAGCAGGATCATTTACATCAGTGTCACTCTGAGCAGACAGCAAACTGCACACAGACACACACCGAGGAGATGAAGAGGAGAGACAGTCTGGACTCTTCATCATGACTTATAATAATGCAGCGCAGTCACAAACGTTTTGTGGAGGAGACGAGCGTCCGTCAATTTGGACTTTAGAAAGACTTTGTGTGTGGCCATGTGACTGCCGTGTGCCCATTTGATTGGTCAAACGTTGCTAGTGGCTACGTTTGATTGGTGATACAGAGGCACGTGAAAGAGCCTTAGGCGGAACTCTCTCTGACAAAATAAAACAAACAGACTGTGCCTTGAATAAGATGGATAAAAATGAAAGTAACGAGGGGAATGAAGCCCAATGTAACGGAGTAAAAGTAGCATTTCTTCTTCACAAATATACTCAAGTAAAAGTAAAAAGTATGATGCATTAAAATTACTCTTACAAGTACAATTTATCCAAAAAGTTACTCAAGTAAATGTAACGGAGTAAATGTAACGAGTTACTACCCACCTCTGATCTTAAGGAATATCATATCTTGTCTACAAACTAATCAATGAAGCAGAATACAGTGACCAGCACAACGTTTCATAAGCAACATTTTTAAATAAAGTTTAGGGGAAAAACACACAGAAAAAAATAATGGGAGATGAAATTTAAAAAAAAAACTAAGTTTGTGGGACTTCTGGCAAAGGATAGCACCTTGTGGAGCTGTGTGAAAGCTTGCTAATTGTTCATCTGCATTTTCAAAACATTAGAGCTGTGTCGATGGATTATGATGAGGCACCTCTGCTCTCATATTCTTTTTTCGCTTTTTATCATAGTGCATTTCACCACACATTCATCACACCATCTGACATGCCTCACATTGATATCGTAGTCTGACACAGATTGTGACCTATTTTATTAAACCTGTCTCACAGTGTGACAGGCAATAAACGTACACAGTTGTTCTTGTTGCACAGTCTAATGGTGCCTCATATCAATCAGATGATGTGCAGGTTAATAAAGTATCATCAGAGTGTCCAAGACCTACTTCAGCCCCCTTTGTCAGTTTAATATTTTATTTATCCTTTCAGTATTTGAAAAACTATTTAGTGCACAGCAGCTTCAACAGTGCATGCAGAACAAATGTAATCAGTCATTTTAGTTAGCTTGCAGGTGCATCACTTTGCATATTTTGAGCCTGAACATTTGAGTACGCTCACAGCTCGGTGTACGTGGAGTTTTTGTTTACCTCCGTCATTTCATGTTGCCCATGTATGCAAATAAACACATCCCTGGAATATGTAATCTTGAATTGATGGTGTTTTCAAACCATCTGATCAGCTGCAACTTTGATGGCTGGCAGTATGTGCATCCACAGTATTTATTCTATGCCTCAGGTACACGTCAACAAGTCTATGTATTGTCTTTTCTGAAGATTGTTCCAGTAATTGCACACTACAATTTTTCAACCTTTTATGTCATCATGGGCCTGATTCATATAGGCACCTTTTGTACAGTTTGTACTTTTCTCTGACAATGAAAGGAAGTGAACTGTGTGTACTTGCAATCAATGCACATCTAAGTATCTGCAGTAGGTGATTATTCTAACTGGACCATATTTTTATTTCTGAGAAATTTTAGGATGCATTTGTACTGCAACATGCTGCTCCCCTATCACATTTACAGGTCTGATAAACATGAGGTTCAATTAAATTTTAATGGTGGTCAACCTGGGCAGCTGCAGCACTGAAATGACAATAAATAAATAGATCATAAATGTACTGCTGATGCTCTGGAGTCAAAGGGAACCAAAGCATCTAGCATACTGTTTCCACACAATCATAGGAGTTGTTTGAAAATCATAACAGATGTTTCTTAAAAAATCGTGTCTTTGCACATACGTATACAGTGAGTGTTTTATTGTTGCACATCAAAATTAGTTGCTCTGGCAGATATTGGAACTGAATTGTTGGACCAGGAACACAGTGGATAGGATTTGAAAGCATACACCAGATGCAGTTCAGTGATTTAATGATCAAAACAAAGGGTACAAAGGCTTATATAATAGTGAGCAAGGCAAGGTTTAAAACAGTCAGAAAACAGTCTGACACAGGCAAATCCAAGAGGGACAGAAAATCCAAAAATCATAAAGCAAGGTCCATAACAGGCAGGTAACAGGTGTGTGGTACAACAGATAACAGAAACAAAGGCTTGAAAGCAAATCAACATGATCCAACAGTTTAGCAATCTGGCAAAGAACAAAGGAAGTAGACGGGTTAAAATCAGACCGGCATCATACCATTGAGCCCCAATTGCCAAGGGCGTGCCTCCTTTTTGGGGAAAGATCATGGTTTCACCATCCCATTCTCATCCCTAGTCATCACATATTGATGTTTTGTCACCACCCCTCAGCATCTCATACAGGTGCACACGTTACTCCTCAGCGACTGTATCAGACACTGCCAGAGAGCCTTTTTAACCTATGACTCACATTGTGAAATGGTTGCAGTTTTGGTTTAGGCACAAAAATAGTTGATTGGGTTTAGGATCAACACCATGTTTGGTTTTCCACTGAAGTGACTGACAAAACAAAAGTCACATATACAGTATTTTAAAACTTGTAAAAAATGCTTTCATTTGGTCTCCTGGGTGAAAGCCTTGTGTTTGTTTGAGCCGTACACCCACCCCACCTCTTCCTTATGTGGGCTAACAGGTACCACGTGCAACTGTATGAGTCACTGAGGGGCAGTGACAAAACATCAGTATCTGATGCGATGGAATGAGAGCGAGCTGGTGTCACGTGAGAGAAATACAAAAATGCCAAAAGGCTGCTGTTTAGCAGATTTTATAACAAATAAACATACAAATCCATTACAATCTCTGGTTGAGGAAAAAGTAGACCAATAAGAATCTATGAGCCTCCAGCCAACAGTAATTCTTTATTATGGCAGCAGAGTTAATTCCTTTTTGATAATAATAAATGTAAATTAGCTTCAATCCTGCTGGGTATGATTCACATTAAATCAATCGGTGGAGGGTGAGTAATAGAGAGTACAGAGAAAAAGACAGAGTACAGAGAGCCAGCTACATTACTCTTGCAGCTTGTTAAAGGTTACAATCAGGACAATGGCGAGCCAAAAGCGGTTGCAAGTGTGGTTACACACAGACAATACTTGCTGCAATATAAGTAATGTGAAATGAAAAGCTGGCCAGAGGAACATGTCTAACCAAACACAAAATACAGTAGAATGCACTGTTTTTCATGGTCTGAAAGTCTCCTGCAGCAGCTGCAGCAAACGTTAGCACGACTGCAGTCTGTTAAACCCTCATGGACAATAAAACTGAGGGATGGACAACATCATTAGCATCTTCAGGTGATTAATTAGCTCATTGGATAAGTCGTCGTTGGAGCTAACTGAAATGTCTTGAGTCTTGGTTGACGGCCAAAAACAAAACTGTTTTTCTTCTATTCCATGTAGATCATAAACCCTTGAAGCCACATTAACATGATGCAGCAGCAGGTAAAAGCAGTTAATGTTGCATCTATGTATAGGTAGGTAGGTATGGGCCAGTCTGATGCATGTTGAGTGGCTGATGATGGAGGCCGGGTAACTGCACAACTGAGAAGAGGGAACAGGTGTGCAGAGGGGAAAGGGGCTGTGGAGCAGAGGAAAGTGCAGGACGTGGCTCAGGAGAAATGGAAATATGGCTGGAGAGGAGAGAAATGTTTCATAACACAAAGCTTCTGCTTTATTCTCATGACAATCACAGTTAACAATAAAGGATTCAGAGGCTGAAAATATGTTATATATTTTTATCTACAAGGATGCTGTATTTTTCAGAATTGTGGAATGAAGTGGAATAGGAGACTTCAGTGCCATTCATGCAGTAAAAGCACGAATGTCAGTGAAAAATACTAAAAGTATCTTGTGAGTTTAAGTGTTTCTTGTGAATGAAATGTATTGTATGTCTCAGATAGTGAAAACAGTAAAGTGTGTATACATGTGGTTATACATGTGCACTGTTATGTAAAACAAAAACTGTGATGACTGCTAAATATTTTCTCACAGAATCAGTTGTTTTGTTTTGTTGAGGAGAAATGATCGACAAGCCAAAATCAAACATTTGCAACTGTTCTCTTCTGAATGTAGTTTCATCTTCCAGAGGTAATTATTGTATTGTATTGTTATTGTATTAACTGTTGTTTGTAATATTTTGCTGTAAATAAAAACAACTAACCTTGACTCAAAACTTGGCTTTTGAATCTTAACATATGGTGCTGGATAAAAAGAGATTTCTGGGGTTTAGCATTTCAAAAACAATGCACCTTCGACAAGAATGGAGAATGGAAATTATGATAACACAGGACTGCATGTTACTGCTGAATGTACACATCTCCTGAAAAGAAAAGCAGAGCTAGAAACATTGGTTGAACCATCGTATGACATTCTTTTATCCATTCAAATGCACTAACAGTACATAATGGCTTAAGGAAAGCTGTAGGGATGTAAGCCTGAGTGGCAGCTCAGAGAGTTGGGTGCTCCAGACAAGTGACCCTTGCAATAAACAGGTTGCAGACAGCGATTTGTCTGGCTGGCACGTGAGAGTACTCTGATGTGATCGATCAAAGCAGCACAATGTGGGGTGCACAAGCTTTACTGTTATTAAATCAGGACCCAGATGTGCTGTACCGGGGCCCAACGCACACTGCCTCTAGGGCCAAGTACAATAAATCTTACTCCAGGCTTAATCAACTTGCAGTGTGCAGTTTGTATTTTTCTGTGGCCCACAAGAGGCTGCCTGCCCATCAGACTGGCATGAGCACGATATGATAAATAAAACTAAGGTACATATCTCTGGGTGGCTTTGAGACATCTGAACTATAGATCATTGATCATTGACATATATAGAAATGGATGACATGACAGCTCTCCTAAAGTGAAGCCAAAGCATCTTGATTGCCCCCTGGTGACTGACTACAGTACGCCAGTGTTAATTTTGACAAGATTTTTTTTATTTAGACTTACTGAAAATAATAGTGAGTTGAAGTCACAGTTTGTCTGTTTTTTGGTTTGTTTTAGTCAACATTTAGTCATAGTTTTTAGTCTGTAATTTTTGTCAGTGTTTTATTAATTTTTTAGTGACTTTAAATTGATCACTTTATTCAAAATTGTTCAATAAAGTTCTTTCATAAATTGGATGTATATTAAGAAATTACCTCTCATTGTTCATGTATCCCCAGCTACTGTTACCACTCACCCCAGTGGTGGGGTAGGTTGTAACAACGGAACTTTTTGTATTTGACATGAACTCCTATAATCAGTTTCATTTGAGAGACAAACACAAACTACAGAGTTACTGATGCTCAAACTACCCTGCCTCCTTTAACATATAAGAATCAATACATAATGATAATGTTTATTACCTGACAAAACAGACTTTTTATATATTACTGCTGAATTCAGTGTCATGCTTCACTCAGTTTCATGTTCACTGAATGAGTTAGCATCTGTTAAGGGATTTCAAGATAACAGAGATTTCGCTATAATTTAGTTGTCAATATTTTTTTTATTTACATTGTTGAAATAAAAGAATGTCAACAAAATTAACACTGGAGGTCATAAATGCTACCCCCTCCATTTCAGCAGACAGGACAAATCTTAATTTTTGTATAGGTGGAAGTAAAGACATGACGTCCATCTTTATTTATGTCAATGGATGAACTGGTCTGAACCAGTAATATACTGGCTTCGTCTTTTTAAAGAACCTATATGCTGTGATAGGCTGCAACAGGATGACACTCTGCACCTGCCATTCGCTTATTGAAGCTTCATGCTGCACTCTGAACTGGTGGGCCACTGAGAAATTCCCATTAGCTAAGCTAAAAACAAGCTTCAAGGTGTCTCTCTCAAAGCTAAACACATAAATTTGATTAGTACTTTTCTGACAGTTTTCATGTATGTTTGGAGGAATAAACCTATTAATATTAATATAGTCTGTTATCTAACACTGCTGCTTCTTTCTCTGTCTATACACCTTTTGTCTGTTACTGTCTAATGAAGGCAAAGTCACTCGCATTAAGCATTTGAACAAATAACCAGTGCAGTTGTTTTTCTGGCAAGGACAGTGCCATCTCTGGAATAATCTAAAAGGTAGTGCTGCTAACAATGGTCACAGGCCTCCTTTTTACTTAGATAACAGCTGCATTGAATTATATGAAATGGACATTGTAGGTGATACCTGCTTTGTTGATAAAACCTTGGTAAAATGTTTCACAAAAGTATCACTAAATTAGTTATTGGCTGATGGATCATTCCACCAGTTTTCTTTGAAAAAAGGGACAGAAACAAAAATCTCCTGTTTTGGATTCTGAGACAACAGAACCTAACAGCTTTCATAAAACCAGCAGCGACTCAGGTGAAATGGGGGATTCACATTTTGGCAATGAGGTTATAGTTAAAGTTCAGTTTGTGTAACAGGAACAAAGTGTTGGGGAGAAAAAAAGTTTGTGGTGACTAAAATGTAATATTCCCTGTGTGCAGACTAATACATACTGAACAATAATCTTGTTTTGTTTGGGTTTTATGAGCCAAAATGTCCTAGAAACCTTAGATTTCAGACAGGGTGCATCAGCCTCCACGCCAGGAACAAGCTGAGCCTTTCAGTGACTTTGAAATGATTTTTGTATGATGTTTGATTTAAATGTAGAAATGCCGGTTGTATTAGTCACTGGTGAGACAGTTTCATTAAAAGCCTCAATCTGAGGGTTTCTGAAATAAGATGATTTGGCTTTTTGTGTTCAGGTGGGCAAATATTAGACTTTTTTTCTCTTCAGCAGCATTTGGCTGTAACTATAATTCAATCTGAATGCAAAGTGACCATTATGTTGTTTTTAAACCAACCCAGCATATATTGTATTTCAAGGCATCATCAGTCAAGTTGAAGACTTGACTGATGATGCCTTGAGTACTTGCTGCCTATTATAGTGATTGAAAGAATGTAAACACAATTTCTTTGGCTCTTTATGATCGCTAAATCTCCTATGCAGTAATAAGACATGACAAACATTCCCATCATTGCTCTGTATCACAAAATGAATTGGAGAGTGGGAACACATTTAGGCAGATCCATTTTGTGTTTTGCATCGCTGGTATCACATATTGAACTTAAAATCAATACCTACACCTGAGACACCTCCCAAACAAAGAGGGAGTGAGTGAGATGGTGTGTAACAAGGACCTTAGTGAACCTTGTGAGGATCTTAGTGTACGTTTGATCACAGAACAGGATCCTTGATGCCCATTGAGGATGTTATTTAGGACTTGAGCACCAGCAAACTCAGAGTGGACCATTCAGCTATGTGGTTAATGCTGTACTTGTGTTTACTGAAATGCTCATCCTGCTGAAGATCCCCAATACTGTGACTGAAACACAGATGTTTTCAATGTGGGAGAAAATCATGAAGTGTTGTTTTTATCTGTTATCAACTTTATCTGTTACACTGGCTCCTGCTCTGCTTTGTCTGTCAAAGAACTTTGTAAACTCCATTCTATGTGAATAATATTAAAGCAATACTCCACTCAGTATGTACTCACCCCTATGCCGATGTGATGATGGGTGAAGGTCTTCAGTTCACAAAACAATCCTGGAGTTTTAGGAGAAACAGGGTAGCAGCCTCATCCAGTACAATGGCAGTGAACGGTGACCACGGATAAAACGTTAAAAAAAGCACACAAAACAAACACAAAATGTCTCCATCCTGCTTGTGTGGTGTAATCCAAGTGTCTGCGAGCCGCAACATTAAAAATTAACTGCAAAAGACACCATTTACGCCATGTTTTTAGCAGAAATGTCAGCTGTAGCATATAGCTGGTAGGATGTAAACATGCCGTTGATCTCGCGAAACTTCGCATATATCTTAATGATCGCACATGCCGAAGTCTCGTGACCCCTGAGGCTGCTACCCTGTTTCTCCTAAAACTCCAGGATTGTTTTGTGAACTGAAGACCTTCACCCATCATCACATCGGCATAGTGGTGAGTACATACTGTATGGGTTATCATGTAAAGTGGAGTATCGCTTTAAGTTATTAAGACATTTATTAGCTGTCTGAAAGATTACAATGCAGAGGGGAAGGATGCAGACTGAATTAAGCCATCCTAGGGGTCTTGGCCTAATCTTTTCCAGGAGACATGTTCTGGATACATGCAATAACAATGTGCAACAGTTTAACAAATCTGTGAGTCCAAACATACATCCAAAGACAACTTAATGGCAGATTTTTGACCATGCTAGCAGTTTGATTCAAAAGGGATGGGAAATTTGATTCAGGCAGAAATATCTCAACAACTTAAGAACCAACGTTTGTATTGACATTTATGGTCCTCAGACTAGAAATCATATTGTCTTAGGTGATCTCTGAGGTTTTATTTAGTGCCTCCCCATGGTTGATATTTATATTTTGCGGGAAATATCTTGACAAATACTGTATAAAACTTTCTTGATCCCTTAACTTTTCATCCAGTGCAATGATTCTCAAACTTTTTCTGGCATGCCCCAATGCAGAAGCCAAAAAAAAAGGCTCACGCCCCACACCTGCAATTTTCTTTATCAGTCATTAACAATGATAGGGGGAGCAACTAATAAAAAAGATATGAGGTCAATATGATGTCAGGAAACTGGCATTAAACTCTTGTTTATTTATTTTCTTGATATAAATCATATTGATTCAACTTATTTTCACTCCATATTTTTCCATCATGCACACCCCACTTTGCATCATAGGATTAAAATTTCACTTCGTCCAATACCTTGATTTTATGAAGATATGTTAACAAAACTAATGATATTCCTATCAGCCTTAGCTGTACCTGCTAACCAACAAATGTCGTTAACAGACCTGGGTATGTGGTCTTTCTAATTATGTATCTCACAGTCTTATGCTTGAACAGTTTTATGATAAACGGACTTGTCTAATTAATTAAATTAAATTTTAAATTGACAAATATCATATGTTCATTCATGGCAGAGGTCAAACAGGATCAAAATATAATTTGTCTCTCACCATGGATTACAACATTGAGTGTAATATAAATATTATTTCTGGAGTTAGGTCTCATGGGGCACACTGTAAGGGGAGGGACTTCACCTCTCAGTGATCAGTGAAGGAAAGAATGGGTTAAAGGACCAGTGTGTACATCTAGTGGTTAAGACGTAGACTGCAACCAAACGAATACCACTCACCTCACCCTCCCCTTCCAAGCATGCAGGAGAAACTGTGGTGGCTGTGAAACTCACTAAAACACAGGAGAGGCTTTCAGTGTTTGGTTTGTCCATTCTGGGCTACTGTAGAAACATGGTGTTGCAACATGGCACCCTGCATGGAAGAGGACCCGTACCCTCTCTCAACATAAACATCTCACAAAGATTCTTATTTTCAGGTGATTTTACACAAATGAAAACATAGTAATGAATATTACATTCAATATCGACGTTTAACTCACGAAGGAGACTGCCTTTCTTTCTCCTACTGTGATTTGTGGCTTTTAAAAAGGGATTAATTTATTTCCTAACTCTACTACTGGACTCATGCTGCTGTGGAGCCATTAGTCCTCTGTGTTTTTTGACCTCAAGCTGCCACTATTCTTCTCATTAATTAAAGAAAGAGAGTGCAAAGCAGAAAGGGAAAGAAGGAGTGTGACAGGGTTTATTTTCTTAAAAATGTCTAATGTGACAGAGCTTGTGGTCATGTTGGAAATTAAATGAAGGAGCGGCACCATTTATTCAAGGGCGATGGAAAGTGTGGGAAGCTATTTTAAGAAACTATTTTGTTCAAATCGTGACCTGGCTACAACACTTAGATGTTCCCACTTCCAGAAAAGAAGACCTTCAGTGAACTGCTCTTACAACCTGACAACCTGCTTCAAATCATTCCACCGCTCTGTCTCTGATGGAAGGACCTTGGGTACAAGTGGAAATGTGGTGGGAGCTGCCAAATAAGTGGTCTGACAGCTTGTGAGCTGATAAAGGTCAGTCTGACTGGCAGTGTCGACACAATGACATTTACAGAACATCACTTTTGCAGAAGTTACATGTTAAAGGAAGAATGATGGGACAGAAGCACCAAGCGCTCTCAGCATGAGTCAGCTCACACTTGATTGTGCACGCACTGACCTACCGTACATTTGGCCATTTGGAAAATGCCACAAGCTTTACATCTGTGTAATAATGGATAAAATGTTACAAATATTACCGGGAGACTTGTAGTGGCAAGTACTAATTTAAGACAATTTCTTCAGGTTACCCTCGTGGCATTTTCCTCTGCTCAGTGCCTGCTCTCACCGTTGTACCTCCTCTTATTACCTCATGAGGAGGTTATACTTTCTGTGCCGTCTTATTTGTCTTTCAGTAGGATCACCAAAAAACTGCTGGCCTGATTTTCATGAAACTTGGTAGAAGGGTGTAGTCTGGGCCAAGGAAGAACCCATTACATTTTGGAGAGGATGACACAATGACCTGAATTCATTAATCTGTATTAAATTAGTAAATGGTTTGTTGTGGCTAAACATACAACAAAACATAACTGCAGAAACAAATGCTGCAAGTAGGAAATAAGGAATCAGGGTGTAATTTTTCCAGATTAATCTGGAATTCTGTATTTTTCGACCTGAAAATGTGACTCAGGTGAATTGCGCAGATCTGTAAAAAGATATTTTATGGCTCTACCAGTTCCTCTGTCCTCTCCTCTGTGTGTTTGACTGAGGGTTGGGCTCAGCTCCCTCACACACACAGCAGTCTCTGAGCTGTCTGTGTGAGCAGTTTATTCATCCCATATTTACATGTAATCATGACAGGAGCAGTGTAAAGTGTGAGAAAGTTGCTAAATCATACTGGTTTGTGTAAGTAAGTTTTTTTTTTTCCTATATGCAAATTTAAATTTGAGTCAAATGAAAAATGTCTTCCGTGTGAACAGTTTTTCATAAATGTTCTTGATCACAAGCTGCCATGTGCATGATGTTATTTCAGTTTAAATATTTGATAATTGGGCATATGTGCATGATAATCAAGTGTTTTCTGTTTTTACAGCTGAGATAATGAGGCTTCGTAGATACAATCATATTCTGACATGTCATTCTAATAGTGAACAATTGGTCTTGGCCTAGGCCACGAGTGGGACCTTGTGAATTTGTGTTAACTTTTTTTTTTTAATAAAAAAAAATACAGCTGTATTATCTGTAGCTCAGTTGGTTGTTGTCCCATGTACCAAGGCTATCAGGCTTTCTCTGCAGTGGCCACTGGTTCAACTCCTGTCTGTGGCCCTCTGCTGCGTGCCATCCCCTCTCTACCCCCTTTCCTGTCTGCTCTTCAGCTGTTCCTATCAAAATAAAAGGCAAAAGGCCCACAAAAAATAATCTATGAACCAAGATACAGATATGACCACCATCTCTGAAGACCAGTATGTCACTGAACATCAAAGAAAGACCAGAAAGGTTCTCTAATCTTTAACTTACGTAAAAGTAGTCTACAAAGATATCGAAAGAAAAAACACTTGTTGCTCAGAATTACCCGTTTCAAAATAACATATATTACTGTGCAAATAATTATGAAGGTATTAATGTGTTGATCAATTTAAAAGGATACTACACTTTCCATGATAACCCACTCAATAAAAAAAACAATCAAAAATATAAACAAGAAATAAATTATCATGTATCATGCTGGGTAGTTTAATGATACATGATCATTTATTTCTTGTTTATATTTTTGATTGTTAATCTTAATCTACAAAGGGGAGTATAAGTATAAAGTAGCAGAAACTGAAAATACTCAAGTGAAGTACAAGTATGTCATTGTTGTTCTTCAATACAGTACTTGAGTAGATGCAATTATTTACTTTTCACCACTGCTGAACACTGAGTTAAATTGCTGAGTAGATGAAACAAGGCAACAGCTAAGTGCAGTGTGTGTGTGTGTGTGT
This sequence comes from Lutjanus campechanus, assembly GCA_027495735.1. Taxonomy (NCBI): domain Eukaryota; kingdom Metazoa; phylum Chordata; class Actinopteri; order Lutjaniformes; family Lutjanidae; genus Lutjanus; species Lutjanus campechanus. The sequence goes on along the minus strand of JAJHUR010129540.1, from coordinate 1,669 downwards.
GTGTGTGTGTGTGTGTGTGTTTGATTATGGTAATTAGAGGTAAAATCACTGAAACCACCCCTGTCTCAGAGTGCCCCTCTAGTTCCCACAGTCACAAATGAACCATTTCACCAGTGGAATTAATTTCCGTACAGAAGGAGAGGCTGTAACAACACGCCTCATACAACATGAGTGCAAACATAAAGAACATAAGTGCAAATAAATATACCGTATGCAGCTCCGTAATTACAATGTGACAGAATATTGTTGGTTTATTGCTGTAAAAAGCTCTGGTTAAGGCGTTACATCTTGCCTCATAGTGACCTGTAACCCACATTCACTGAGAGGGGAGATGCTGGCTGGCCAGGATATTGACTGTTTGTGAGATGGTGCGCTGCATGTATATGGAGTCTCCCGGCGTCTCCACCTGCAGCCGGTCGCAGCGTCATCTCGCACCGGCAAAATCCCTCACCAGCCAACCCTCCTCCAGGATCTCCGACTGGACGGTAGCGGCCCTCCAGAAGGCACTAAAGGACAGGCGAGTACAATTTAACCGTTCCGATAATAAAATAAAACTTTTCTATAAACTCACGAGTTTGCTTTACCTTAGCCCGGCGTCCCGCTCCGGCTCACTTCCGCATAACGTCACTCCGCACGGCCTCACTCCGCACGGCGCATCCAGCCACCGGAACCGGAAGAGGGCTTCCACACGCCAAAATAAAAGCCCTCCTCTAACCTCTCTTTC
>JAJHUR010129539.1:0-21491 GCA_027495735.1 Lutjanus campechanus | reverse complement strand
GCTTCTTGTTTTCTTCCCTCTAATATGCTTTAGATGTACATTTAATAATCTAATAAGAACATTTTGATTCAGACTAACCAGCTTAAAGAAGTTGTTCGACATTTTGGGCAAAATGCTTGTTTGATCTCTTGTGGAGAGTCAGCTTTTTTAAAGATAGCAGGTTAGCCTCTTTTCCACTAGCTTGTGTAACATATTGCAATATCTCATGAATTTTTCATCTTTCTGTCTGAGTAAATAAAACCGGGGTTTACATAAGACAAATTAGCATCCACCACAGTATATCCTATTAGGAATAGAAACCTTAGTTTTGACATAAACAGTGATTGATTGATTGATTAATGCGTTGATATGGTAGTTAACTTGTGAGGCCTCCAAGGCCTTTGTATTTGGCATGCTTTATGTTGGGAGGTATTGTGCCTGGAATTAGAGATTAAGATGGAACCTTAAGGTGTTCCAGTCTCCCCTGATGATACTGAATGAGAAATAACCCAGAGTTACCGAAATTTTGTCTGAGATGCAATATGCTTAAGCTTTTGGATGGTGTCCATGAGTACATGCTGTACCAAGAGCCTCTCTGTTACAGTTACACATTTGTGCTGTAATAAACTTAAGAGGTTTTTCCACGTCGGTCCAAATCCATAAAACTCATCAACACTCTCTTTTAAAGCCATTTTTCAAACATTTTAGCTGTAATCTCTGCTGTCTAAAAACTTCTACACCTTTCAGTCCTCTGTGTCCTGCCGTGCAGCTCCTCAACCTACCATGGACTCACTTCTTTTGTTGAGTTGTTATGTTCATTGTCCAGAGTTTATGGTAAATGGTGTGTGTTAAAGGTCACTCTTCATTGAATAAACAACAATATTAGAAAAAATACATTGAGTGAACCACGCAATGTGATTATGAATGAGGTTTTCCTGCTGCAGTTTCAATTTCACTTCAGCTCTCTGTATGAAGGTACAGCCAGAACACATTAGTGTAGCAAAATACTATGCCAATGTCTTGAAACAGGGGTAAACAATTTGTCTGGCTGTGTCCAAGTGAAAAATACCACTCTCATGACTGTCAGGTAATTATGAAGCTACAGCCAGCAGCAGTTAGCTTAGCTTAGCTTAGAATACAGACTGGAAGCAGGGGGAAACAACTAGCCTTGCTCAGTGCGGAGATAACCATTAACTTGCCAGCACCTCTAAAACTCACAAATTAACAGTTATATCTTATTCAATGTGTACAAAGTGTGAAGACAACAGCTGTTGTTTTATAAAATAAGATAGATAAGACTATTTCTTGGCCTGGCAAAATGACTTTCTGGAATCCAGGAAGTTACTGCACCCACCCAAGAAGTAGTCTGGCACATGCCCCCCATAAATCAGCAACTTGTCATTTAAACAAACAAGATACAACATGTTAATTGGTGAGATTCAAATGTGCTGGCAGGTTTATTTTGTTATATATGGACAGAGCCAGGCTAACAGTTTCCCCCTGCTTCCAGTCTGTATGCTAAGCTAAGCTAACTGCTGCTGGCTGTAGCTTTGTAATGACCAGACAGGCATGAGAGTCGTATCAATCTTCTCATTTAACTCTCAGCAAGACAGTGATGAATAAGCAAATAATAAGCAAATATTTTCCTAAATGTCAAACTATGCCATCATGGTGTTGAAACATCTGCCCTGGGGGTTTCTATACCATAATGTCCTCATGTTACAAAACAGTTCCCCTTCTCTTGGCTCCTAGGCAACCTCCCCAACTTCAATCGAGTGTTTGTTTTACACTTTGACTCCCCCTTACATACATTTCTCACATGACTGAGCTGTGCCCTCTTCACGATTAAGTGTGGTTAATGGTTATTCATTCTGTGTTTGGCCCGGCTGCCACATCAGACGGAGCACATGGTGTTTTATTTTGGATGCATCAAGATAATGCGTGTCCAAAACAAACAGAGGACTGGGGGGACACTACTCAATTTATGTCCTAAACAAGTTGCAGAGTGTCTCTTGCCTGCCCCTGGCATGTCAGCAACCTGCCCCATGAGGGTGTATTAATAGAACTCCCCTAAAATCCACTTTATTTAAGCCTGAAACAGTGATTCTAAACTGGAGCCAAAGCTCTGTGTTATGGTAATTTGTCCCTTGAGGTTTGTCTATAGGGACAGCATTAGCTACCCAATACAGAAAAACAGGAATGTGTTAGCCCTAACAAGAAAGCAAACACATCTAAATTAGGCAGTTTGTGAGTTAAATTGATAATAATGTCTGCTCTGTTAGCTTAGGCACAAAGGCTTGTTGTACCCCACTTCCCTCCTTGTCCTCCATTAAAACCATGTAAACCACCAACGGTAAGCTGAGTTTCTGGGGCTGCAGTAATGCTATCAGGACCTGTAAATGCAGATGGCTTTAGGATGTTTGGTACAGTTAAATTATCCATCAGCTTTTGTCACATGCACTTTGTATGCAATAAAAAGACATTAGTTACATACTATACATTTAAAGGCAGCTTTTACGTGTGTTTGCTGGTTCTATTTACATCTTTGTTCACTCAAATGACTTTGTATCCTCTTTTTTTCCCCTGTCCTTCCTCTCTGTGTCTCAGCTATTCTCTCTATTGTGGGAAACTTGATGGTCATCATCATGGCAGTGAAAAGGTCATCAAGGATGAAGCCACCGGAGCTGCTGTGTGTGAATCTGGCAGTGACAGACCTGGGAGCGGCTGTCACGATGTACCCGTTGGCTGTAGCCTCTGCCTGGAGCCATCGCTGGCTCGGGGGAAATGTTACCTGTATATATTATGGCCTGGCAGGCTTCTTGTTCGGTGTTGCCAGCATCATGAACCTGACTATCTTGGCCATAGTACGCTTCATTGTGTCCCTCAATCTGCAGTCTCCAAGTGAGTAATTCAGTAATCAAAAAAAAAAAAGATTAAAAAAAACTGCCTGGTATTCTGAGATTTATCATTTGGAGAACAAAATCACAACTACAATTTTCAACTTTTTACCTCTGTGAAATCTTATTTTCACATTTTCTATGCTCCATGAGACAATACAATCATTATTTAAAGGACCAGTGTGTAGGATTTATCGCCATCTGGCGGTGAACTTGCTGATTTCAAGCAAGACTCTTCCTCCCCTTCCAAGTGTTTAGGAGAAACTACACTGGCTGCAAAGTCTCACACAAAATGCAAAAGGCCAAATCTGGAGCCAGTGTTTGGTTTGTCTGTTCCAGGCTACTTATTTCCAGGTGATTATACACTGATGAAAATATACTTATGAATATTATATTCCAAGTTCTACCAATGGACACCTGTAAATTTTACACGCTGTACCTTTAAAGGGTGACTCTTCCTGTGGAAACGCACCTTTTAGTGAAAAAACTTTATTCACACATTCACATTCACAAGTACAAAACACTCTCCTCACCCCAGGTTTTTAATAGCTGCTCTTCAAAATGCAAAAATAAGTAATCTACTTTGCATGCAAGACAATAATTGGCTGCTTCTTTTTAATTATTCCAACAGTATTTTGGAAAACGAGTTTGCATTTTGCATTATACGATTCTCAGTGGAATGATAAACCCCAAATCCAGTCACCATAAACCAGAAAATCTCAAAAAGTAGCACATCTCAAGTCTTCAAGTCAAGGAGGACAAAATACTCAGATTTCTCTCATTTATTTGGCTCATATCACAATAGTGAAACACTCAGGCGTTTTGGCACAGAGCCTCCATCAGAGTGTATTTCCAACATTAATATCTGAAATCATCTTTAAGTAGAAGTGGCATGACATATAGGATGAATGATGAGACTTATTTTTTAATTAGTTATCAGATGTTTCTATCTTGTATGATTCTGTTTAAAGCAGTAGTTCGACATGTTGTGAAATACACTTATAAGCTTTTTTGCAGCAAGTTAGACAAGAAAACCGATATCACTCTCATCTCTATAATGTTCTTTTTTGGTCCTATTTAGGTCCTTCCATCACGTTCCCAGGACATTGACAATAGAGACACGAAGTCCCTCCCTCTTGGGTGGGTTTGCCCAAAGGGATGTTACTTTGGAAAAAATATGAATGGTAGTAAATGTCGAGAGACAAATAAGGATTTGTTCCTGTTTGAATTGTGGCACACATTACACATATGATGTTAATTTAGAAGATAAAAAAGAAAGTCTTGAAATCACTCTTTTCTGGGTGGGTAGTCTTTCCAAGTACGTATCTCTACAGTCTGATACTGCAGTTTTATGATACACTGTGACTTTCTTGACTTGTAAAATTTTATTTTAAATGAACAAACATTGCGTCATTCATGGCACAAAAAATATGTCCCTCTCTATAAACTACTGTTCATACTTTTTCAAGTAAGGTCTCATGGTGGTTCACCAGAATAGGAACACTTTGGCTCTCTATGTGTAAAATTGGTATCTTGAAATACCATTAAAACATATTTACAAGTTGAAGGAACGGTTCACTCCAAAATCAAAAAATACATATCTTTCCTCTGGCCTGTAATGTTTTTTATCCATCTTGTTTGTTTGGAGATTTTGTTTGAGATGTCTCCGTTTGAAAAACTCTCTTTCCAGGAATCATGACCCGGTTACTCAAGATCCACAGACGTTGTGACGCAATTTCATGTAGGAACTACTTTCTTACTACCACAGAGAGAAAGTATCCTTAGTTTAGGCAGGCGTTGTGCAGTGCCCGGGAATCAATACAGTTCTATACCAGTAAATTAACCTAACATACGTGATTTTGATGGTGGGGGATCTCCACACAGAAAGGCCCTACCACAGACAGAAATCGAAGCCATGACTTTCTCACAGTGAGGCGGCAATGCTTGTCAAGGGAATTTTTATCTCTTTAAAAAGTCCTAAAGGGAATGTTCTCATATGACCTACAGGGACCCTTATGAGAATGTTTACTTAATGTCCCAGAAGTCCTCTTTGAGATGCCATGATACCATAAAAGAGCAAAAACAAGACATAAATGTAAAGTCATCTAGGGAATGCATTGTATACCATCTTAGATGCAGTCCTGAATGAAACGTCCCCATGGGATTAACAAGGCAATGTTCTCTTAACGTCCCAAATGTCCTCCAGTGTCATGGGGAACTCTGAATTGCAGCACTTTCATATCCTAAAGAGGACATTTTAGGAACATCGCCAATGTTCTGTAAAGGTTCAGGACATTCGGCACCTTTAGAGAACTTTCAGAGAACGTTAAAGCATGTTTAAACAACAATAAAACAACCGGCCTTTCTTTTTCTTCCTGCAGATGAAAAAATCAGCTGGAAGAAGGTGAAGATGCTCTGCACGTGGATCTGGCTGTATGCTCTAATCTGGGCTGTGTTCCCCATTCTGGGCTGGGGACGTTATGGCCCGGAGCCCTTTGGCGTGTCCTGCTCTCTTGCCTGGGGACAAATGAAACAAGAGGGCTTCTCTTTCGTCATCTCCATGTTCTCCTTCAACCTCGTCATGCCTTCTGTCATTATCATCTTCTGCTACTTTGGCATTGCCATCAACCTCTACCTCACCTATAAAAAGTCGATGAACAACAGCAATCGAGTCCCCAACATTGTCAAGCTTCATCGGAGGCTGTTATTAGTAAGTGACGCTTCCTGACGAGAAAAGTCTATTATTATACAGTAGTTAATGTAGGTTGAGTACTGAATTGAGTGGTTCTTGACTATATGTTAGCTATATTAAAGAAATTCCCGCTAATTTGCAAGACAGGTTTTTATTTTCAGAGATCTTGTGGGACTTTTACTGACCTAACCTAATCTCTGTTCTATTGCAGATTGCTGTGCTAATCAGCATAGGCTTCATAGGCTGCTGGGCGCCATATGGTGTGGTAAGCCTGTGGTCTGTTTTCCAAGACAGTCGCACTATCCCACCTGAAGTCAGTCTCCTGCCGTGCATGTTTGCAAAGAGCTCCACCATATACAATCCTATGATCTACTACATCTTCAGCCAGAGCTTCAAAAGGGAGGTGAAGCATCTGCGCTGGTGGTGCCTGGGCTCTAATTCCTGCCACGTCTCCAACAGCATCAACGACAACAGCATTTATATGGTTAGCAGTGACATCAAGCCCAAAGTAGCAGGACGGTGTACTTTACAGGAGATCTCGGAGTCAAAGATAGTGACTTTGAGTTGAAAAACTGTTCTGGGATATGCTTGAGAGGAAAGAAGTTCCTCCTCAACAGAGACCTTTGTGCTGTTAACTGTGGAAAAATCAGTGGTCTCATCACGTGTTATCTCATAATTTTTTTAATCAGGGTTGATAGTGCTATTACAACAAAACGAGCAGGGTAATACTGGCCTCTTTGTGGCCACAATTAAAGAGAGGGCGTTTGCACAATATAGGAAATGCTGTGAAGGCTCAGCCACCTAAGGCATAAATTAGAGTTAACTCTGTATCCTAAACCATTATAGCCAAGAAACAGAGGCCTACTCAAACGTAATGCACAGGTCAGGGTTCATAAAAACCTGCACAGACCCAACCTGTTCAGAGAGCCAATCCACCACGCCCAATATGCAATAATATGCGTCAATCAACGATCCGAACCAAACTCAGCTCGCAAATTGCCAAATTTATGTATTATAGCAGCACAATTGTCAGGAACGCGCTTCAGGGTGCTCTTCAAGAGGCCGAACCTGCTGCTGGGTACTCTCTTTCTCCCCTGCCCACAGTAGTGGGAAGTCCTAGACTATTAAATAAACAGGACAAATTGTTACAGTACTATTTATTGTTAAATGGCAACAAAACAATTATTAACTACATGAACTCTGTCTCTTTTGACACAATAGTAGCCTACATGTGTAAGTCTATTGCATAGAAAAAGAATGGCGTCTACAGTTCCAGGATTCAATTTAATTCATTTAATGTGACGATTTTAGCACCAACCCGATGAGCTGAAATCACGCACTTAATGTGCTTGTTGCTGGATTGCAGAGCACCACTCTAGCCAGCATCTGTGTGTGTTTGACAGAGAGAGAGAGTGACAGAGAGGGGGGACGAGAAGAAGGAGGTGGACTGTTGCACGCAGTGTATCTGTAAGTTATTAATAACTCAAACCGCTGCTTTGTCACTTGACCCACCCACCCTAACGTGTGGTATTTCTAGTAAGTCGACCTGAACCTGCAGGCTGTGGGTCGACCCACGCATCACTGCTACTCACTATTGCATGAAAAGCAAGATGTGAAAAGGCAAAAGTGAAAAGTGAAAGGAAAACCATGCATTTTAACACGTTACAAACCAAAGGTTGTACAGCTGAAAATGACATAAACCTTATTTTGAGCACAGAAATATGAGAGATGAGATGTTTACTTTAATGCTTCAGGTTCAATCTGTGATAGATAATTGTTTTTGTTTTTTAAAACTGTTTGTTAAAATGTGTTTATGTTTTAATTAAGTGACAGCTTACAGACATGTTTCACAAATCTGCCTCCTATCTCCTGTCTTCTCCTATCATTTTTAGCTTCCATTTGCATATTTATGTTGTGTTCACACAGAAAGCAAATGTTTGCCTCACTTTAATTGTGCGAGTTTGACTGCTGGATCATTTTGAGAACATTTGTAGTTATTGACATTACCCAAAAAAGTGTTTATTCACCCCAAACAACCATAAACTAATGAGCAACTAGCTAAAATCTAGTGAGCACTGGCTGGCAGGCAGCAGCTGCGTGTCTGTGTCAGCCTCTGACTGAACTCGACACTCACCAGAGACTCAGGTTCTTTTTGTTATGTCCCTCCTGCCTCTCTTCTTTTTCCTCTCTGTGCATTCACAAGGTAATTTTTAAGGACACTTCTCCTCCACTCTGCAGTCAATATGGACAGAGAGTAAATAGTCGAGCAAGGTTGGCTCCAGACAGTTTGAGAAGATAAATCCATTTTTTAAATCCCAAAAGTATAAAATACAAACACTGGGTGTTCCTCCCGCTGGGTAGACAGATCCGTGACTCCTCTGTATCTGCTGCTGCAGACATGGTGACAAGAGAGGGTGAAGATGAGGCAACTTTTTAATCCCAAAAGTTTGTAAAATAAACCATCTCTCTCCTGCCAACAGTAAACCAGTCTGCACCAGAGCAGATACCGGTGTTTATTCCTCCTGAAGCTCCAGTCAGCCCCTGGCTCTCTCCTCCAAAGCCCCCCGACTCTCATCAGCTGTCTGTTGGCTCTCCCCCTCCACTCAGCGAGGTCCTGATACACGCCAAAAAAAAAAAAAGCACATTTTTCAAGTTGAATATTTTCAATTTGCACAAATATGGGAGTTGCTTTGCTTTCTATGTGAACACACCATTAGGATGAGGATTGATGATATGTTTTACTAACAAGTATTGTTGTGTATAGTCACTTTGAAATGCAGTCGTATATAACCCAAATGTAACAGTAACGCTTTTTTGTTTAAATAATTTGATAATTTAAATTTCGTGCTGACATTTAGATGATTTATCCATTCTCATATTTGTATATGGTAAATATGTAGCTGCAGCCAGGAGCCTGTTAGCTTAGCCTAGCATAAAGACTGTAAACAGGGGAACAGCTAGCCTGCCTCTGTCAAAAGTTAACTAAATAATTTTTCATTTCATTTTTGTACAAATCAGACAAATGAGTTATAAGTAATTTATTAGTAAGCTTTAGAGGTGCTATAGACAGATTTCTTTTTACCTTTGTATGGAGCCTAGCTGTTTTCCCCTGTCTCAAAGCCAAGATAAATAGCTGCTGGTGGGAGCAGCTTCATATTAAAAAGTCAAGGTCCACTAACTCACTTGTTCTGGAGCTCAGAACCGAATCACACAGTCCTCATTAGGAAACTGATTTTGCTCAGTCACCACAGATCTTGAAACTTTCAAGTCAACTTAAAAACAAAGTTCTGTGGGTGCTCAGAATCATATGAAGTCTGAGCATCTACCGTTCAATGGCAACAGGACAAACTCAGTCTGCTAATGAAGACCATGTGATTTGGCTCAAAGCGCCAGAACAAATGAGTAAGTGGACCTTGAGTTGGGATTGTTTTGTCATCAACAATGGAGTTTGAGTGCACAAAGAAATAAGTTACCTCATGCTTTGACTAAACATTCAGTACTTGTTAGCAGGATACATCCATTGCCTTTTATTTGATTTATTAATAGACAAACTTAGGCTTTATCCTTCAAAATCCTTTATTTTCAACTTTGTGAAAATAAAAGCTCTTCAGTGTGTATCATGTCAGCAGGGTAGTAATTAAAGCATTGTTCACATTTTTCTGGAAGTCTCCCATGAGGGTCTGCTGCCTGTAGTTACTGCTACAGTTCAACAGTATATTGTTGTATATAATTCATGATGGTAATCACTTCATGTCATTATACATGCTTCTGCTTAACACAGAACTGTTCTTTTTCTGCTTTACTCAGGGATTTTTTTTCCTCATATATCCGCCTAAATTCTACAGTAGCAGCAGTAGTGGTCTATCTGTAGCAATTCCCTTTTTAAATTTTCACCCTTCAACAAGCTTGACTGAGTGCCAAACTGTGGATTTTGCTGTGTCATATGTAGTCCTTTTTTTAATTGCAACTTGTAACTACTGTTGATTGTGTTGAATTCTTTCTGAAACTTGTGAATGTAGAGCTATGAACCTTGAGCATATTTGTGTGCAGAATTCATTGGTCACGTTTGAAAATAAACACTGACTGAATACTTTAAATTTGTGGACAATGAATACACCATCATGTTCTTTCAGTCCCATGAGAGAGTGAAAGTCCCTCCCCTTCCAGTGGACCACCACAGGACCTAACTTGGGAAAAAATATGAACTGCTGTCAGTGGCGAAAGACAAAAGACCTTCTTGTCTTATACAGTCCTCATATGTGTACGTACTTCATAACAAAATTCAAAATGTATCAAACATTTCTTTGTCTATTTGTCTATTGTCTATTGCCTTTAACTACCCTTCATATTTTTTCCAAAGTAAGGTCCCAGGGGCACACCCAAAGAGGAGGGTGTCTATTCCAAACTCCAGTATGAAAAACAAAATGGCCTTAGCTGTTGTATATAATATGGACACAGTGATTCTCATCCAGAATTCCAGTCAGGCACAGTTGCAACCGTGGGACTTGAATGTGGTCACCAAGTCAAGGAGTATCTCGAATTGTTACATTTAGGTCTACATTTACTGAATCTCAATTTCAACGATAGCCAGACCTCTAAAACGCATCTAAAATGTCAAATGTGCAGTATGCAGTATGAATCCTTCAGATGCAGCTGACATCCTCTGTAAATGATATAAAATAACAGATGTTTATCTTCTTATATGTGTTGAGGGCATGTGGAAAACCTCAACAAGCTGCATTATTTGGCAGGAATATGGTCAGTCATTTTGTGTTTGTACTGTCACACGAACGTCCTGTTGAGGTTGAGCAACACTACAACCATTGCCTACCTGAAGAGACAAGGATACCCGACTATCACAGAAAGGCAGTGATGGTGGCAGTGTAGTGACTTGGTGTCCAGAGGGGTCATGCATCTTTTAGGTATGAAGATGCAATACATGTATTCCATCTTATAATATATTCATAAGATGGCTTTGCAGCAGGCAAAGAGGTTACCCCACCCACTAGTTCAATAACGTTGAAATGTTTTATAGTTTTTTCAGATCAGCCATATTGATATGGAATAGTAGAGTAAACACAGGTGTTACCAAGGATATCGATTAAGCTCCTGTTACATTTAGTGTAGCAAAGCTTTCCCAGTGAGCCAACATGCACAACCCTGATTCGGTTTGACCTGAATGGAACAAAACCTTAATTAACATCATTGTTAACACGTGTTAAGCGCCAGAGCCGGTCGGCCCTGTACGCACACTAAGCAAGTTGCGTAGGGCCTCGCGAGGTACAGAAGCGCCCCGCCTCTCCCTCGCGTCAAAGTCGGTGTCAGTGTTTACAACTTTGATGAGAGGATGAGGCAGAATTAACGATGGGCGATACCGATGGTTATAAAATTATAATAAAATAGATCAATGAGTAAATGAAAGAAAAATAAGATGAAAATAAATCATTTTTTAAAATTAAATTAATACAAAATTAATTAAGTTCGCTCTGAGCGGTGGAGCAGCAGAGTGAGGATTGAGGAAGTGCTGGACTGAGGCTGTGCCTTCTACTGTGATATCTGATAGGCTGTCATAATCATGTGACACGGAAGACCATATAAAATAGTCTGGGCTGGTTTTCACACATAAATTTAATGTCTGAAACTCTCAGAAATGAAAACAGATCGCACGTTTTGTATTTGCACAGTGGTATCTGGATTTTTAAAGGAGTATCGACTCTGTTGCAGTAAAATGTTCCCTGTCAGTGTTATTATGTATAATTATGTATTATGTTATTTATTCTAAAATTTCTTCCTTATTTTCAATTAATTATTCACTTATCTGAAGATTCTACACAAAAATATTCTATTCAATATATATATTTTTTTTTTTTTTAATACCTCATTCTGTTCTATATAGATCTATTTATTCTTTGACTGATGGGACTGACAGGTGGAGCAAACTGTTTTAAAGGAGGAGGGACTGTAGTGGAAGTACTGGGGTGTGACTGTGTGGCAAATGGTTTATGTGGCTCTATGGTCAGTTCAGAGGGCCCCTTAGCATAATTTTTCTTAGGGCCCCATCAAGGTCAGGACTGGCTCTGGTTTAACCAACTATTTCATGTCAAAGTGGCTGCTGTGAAAAATATCTATTAGCATCAAGATGCTAGCTGCTCTGTGAGACTGTCCTGAGGTACAGCAGGATTTGTTGATAGACACTAAAGGCTTAGCATGCTAACATTTGCTAAGTAGTACTACACGCAAATTACATCTTTTGCTGATTGGAATGTATTAGTTTTACAGGTATGTTATAGTATTACGGGTACGTGGTCACAGGCCGAAGTATAAAACCTGATGGCACTCTATGATGAGTTAAAGTTCCCTTGACAGGCAATTAGGGAAGGTCTTGTTGTGAGTATTGCTTGGCATTTACAGCAGCCAATAGTGCTGTGCACTAGGGAACCACCACCCAACAGCACTTACCCAACATGCAGTTATAGTGGAACAGTCCATGAATGTGTTAAGAAGAGCTGACTCAGACTGAGAGCTCCCAGGGAACGCGGCCAGACCACGACCAAAACAACCTCAAGAGACCAACGGAGGCCAGTTTGATGACAGGGAAATGAGCAGCTAAGGTTAGCTACTTAAGCAACCAAGGTATCTGTCCATCAGGAAACTCACCAAGAGGAGGGGAACCTTAAAATATTTTCTCCATAAAATATGATCCTGGTTCATCCAAATTGTGCCTTTGTACAGTGAGGCCCGTTCCTCAGAAAGACTGCAATCGTCTCCAGGGCATGAAAGTAATCTCCTTCCGTGCTCCACTGCATCATAAGCAAGAAAGTGTTTCATTTCCTGCTAATTTAGTAACAGTGCAGGATAAGTCATCAACAGTTTTTAAATAATTTTCCAGGAAAATGTAAACTCTAAAAAACCAGTAAGAATACTTAAGAATATCTACTCGACAGCTTCATCTTCATTGTTGAGACAGATACCAGGGTGTAAATGACATATGGTGCAATACATATGAGATAAATGCACTTAAACATGGATTCTGACTCCTTGGGAACTTAAAAAGGGAGCTCCACTGATTTTACACATCCAGAGGCTAAGGCTAAGAGCTACAAGTTTGAAAATTAAAAAAATCTGTGGGAATGAAACCTGCTCCTCATCTCTGCTTGAAGCTAGCAGCTCGAAGCTACAATGGCCGCTACAAGCATCACGCCTGAACCACCGACCAAACTGCTGGCGGTTGAGTTGCATTTTGTGGGCAAATACAAAAAGATAATATCCCCCAGTGCTGTATCAATCTGAATACTTCCAAAAAAAGAAAAAAAACTGTTCAAAGATGTTCGAGGGGGTCATGGCAGTCCATCCAATAGTGGTTGAGATATTTCAGTCAGGACCAAAGACATGGACCAACTGACCAGCAACACCATCCTAAGGCCACATACACCCTAGCCTGGCTGAAAAGAACAATGCCCATAGCACCAGAACTGAAGGTTCTTGTATAAATGTGGAATTAAACATAGTAATCTTTAAGTCGCTGCACTGAAAATGAGCAGAGGACAGACTGTTAAAATAACACAATGCCCTTTTAACATTTACATCCAAGTGTCATTTCAAGCCAGCAACAACCAGCTGAAACTAGAAATTACTGTGCCCACTGCCCATACAGTAATTCCAGGGAATAATTGCTGCATGGGTCACAGATTCCAACAAGTACATAAAGTACCTACTCCATCAAGCCAATTACTGCAATTACTGGAAGTTTTGTTAAAAACAAGATTAGATTCGCCCACTTATTTCCCAGTGACTGAACGTCTCAGGAAAAGGTGCAGCAGTAGACACGAGTCACATTTTCAGAGTTCATACTTTATTTAAACCAAAGAGCATTAAATCTGAATCAGCATCACAAGTAGAAAAATACAATTTCCAACTGTTTGATAACTTGTAATCACTGTTCTGTGGTTTTATCTTTGAGTTTGTTAAATTAAACAAGATGCAGAGAGGCAAGAGATCAAGACGACAGAAGGCCACTTTCAAGGTGATAATATCCATTAACATGAAAGGAAGGGTTAATATTTCATAAGAAGATTGATTTGATGTTAATTTCTGCTTCCACAACACTAACCACACCCTGCTTTTTAATAGAAAATTACACACACACACAGATTTCACAATAAAAGCATTACATTCCGCTCATGTAAAGTTTTTATCACATGATACTGTATTATGTAGTGTGATTTATTGTTTGTGTGGGTAAAAGTGTGGCTTAGTCATACATATTGAGGTATTTCCTATGAAACTCTTAATGTACTGACCATGATTCAGGCTAACTACTCACATTCTGTGACTTCTACAATATTTATAGAATATTAATAACCCCGTGACCACTTCACACACAGGTATTAATGAATTACTTCAGAGGGTGAAGTAATTTATGAAACTTCCATTTATCCCACTGAAGAGGTTATGCATGAGAGAATTTCTTTAGACTGAGTGATTCTGTCAATTAAAGGGAAAATTTGTCACGTTTCATGTGGACATCTTGTCGATGCTGATGGTAAATGGGAGTCAATTTGAGCAATAAATGCATACATGATATAAGAAAAGTGAGTTTTCCTGCTCATGGAGCTGTGCCGACTCCCACGCCCATGTTGCCATGTTATCACCATGCTAGCCTATAGCTTTTAGTTTGTTGGCCAAAACACAGTGTTATGTGGTAAAAGTACTCATCTAGCATGTACCTTGGCTACCGAGAGGAGGAGACGAGAAATCCAAGCTGAAACATCTGTAGTTCTTCTTTATATACAGTGACTTCAGTGGATGAAGGAAGAACAACAGATTTTACAGCAGAATTACTCAGCTTTCCTGATCAATACAGCACACAATGAGGCATTTATTGCTTCAACTGACCAAATTTAACATCAACACTGACTTGACATGTAAATAAAAAGTGTTGAATTTTCCCTTTAACAAACCTTAACACTATCTCAATGGCAAACTGTGAGGACTCCTGGTGATTAGTGATTAAAAACACATCTGATGTAGAGAAAATGCAGTGTTAACACAATCACCACACGCCAACAGGTGTTTAATCATTTTGACTGCTGCACATGCTGTGTTCTCACAAGGGGGAATGACATTTTTTTTTTTTTTTACAGTCTTATGCAACAAATCAAATCTGTACATAGAGCTCCCACTTGTGACTCTGTTGTCGATACAACATGAATAGACAGTCCTTTCATTTTCAAGTTGTTTTTGTTTTCACATGGCCTGACGGATGTTTTCCAGGCTCTTCTCAATGTTGTCAATAACCTCCACTGCAGCCTGCGGGATCCTGGTTCCTGGGCCGAAGATGGCGCACACGCCGCTCTCGTACAAGAACTCGTAGTCCTGCGTACACAGAGGTGGAACGGTGTTTTTTTTTATGAACTGCAGTTAATGAGGAATTCAGCTTTAATTGTCTTGAGAAAGAAGAACGTGCACAGCCCCTATGTGATTATGATCTGTGAATTATACTATAGCTAATTCAACCAGAAGTCTTCCCAAAAAGAAAGCGATGAAATTTGTTCTGCAGACAAACACTAAGATTGACAGCAATAAGATGACAGGAAATTAGCCAGCACTGCATGCAATCAGATAAATCCTATAGTGCAGTGAGGGTAATTATATGAATCATTGGAATCCTCAACACGACGGATTGCTTTTTTTGTCCACATGACGCCAGGATGACATTTCATATGCTTATGTGCGTGCTTTTTGTGTAATGCTACATAATGCCTCTAGAGCTCCAAGGCCCCAGCAGTGATGCTGGAAGGCTTTGCAGAGCTGTAGGGGAATCGATTTCTGTCTCCATAGACCAACAGATTATTCAATACTGTGCTGCTGAGTACCCACCGCCTCGCCGGTGAGAATAACTCAAGTCATTTCATATTAAACCTCTCAACCTAACATAGAGGTTCATTTAGTAGCTGAGCCAGTCTGAGGGATTTGATTTATTATGAAGGTCAAAGGTTACCTGTGGTGGAATCACACCTCCACAGATCACCAGGATATCTGGCCGGTTGAGCTTCCGTAGCTCCTTGATGAGCTCTGGGACCAGGGTCTTGTGTCCTGCGGCAAGTGTGCTAACTCCAACACAATGTACATCTGCATCGACCGCCTGCTGGGCTACCTCGAGAGGAGTCTGTTAGATGTGAAAAAAACAAAGAAAATAAAACTCAGAGTGAGATGTACGAAATATGAGGGGAAAAACACTTGATACCATCACCACAAAGTACAGCACAACAATTCAAGTTGATTTAATCCAATTTTTATCCACTATTTGCGTCATCCAACCACTCAATTTAAAAAAACATAACATTAACGTTAATCATCAGTCAGCTTTGTGCATTCTATTCTACTTTCTGAAAACTGTATATTTCACTCATGATAAAGTCATAGATGCTTTTGGCTTGTGAAGCCGATTCAAATTAAATCAGCTACTTAATTACTTGCAAGCTTCAGTTGATCATTTGCTTTTATTTTAGATAGTGTCATCATTTCACCTCGCTATCAGACAGCCTTTTCTGAGAGCTGTTATATGAGCCAAATACTGCTCTCTCCAAATCAGCCAAACTCCATGAGTTGCTGGTCCACTGCTGTCTCTATTTGTTAAGTTGTTTGCCTTATTGTGCAACTTCTGTGAATTCAAGCTGTTGTTTTCAAACGCCAAAGTCAGACAATAGCACATACAAACTAACAGATCTGAACTATACTTTTAATAATGAAAGTTTTATAGGTTGCATGTTCCTGAGATCCATTCTCAGAAGTTTCATGTTTTTTTTCCATGTTCTAACTTCAAACATGATTTGTCATGTAAAATACTAGTCCCTGTTGCCACTTCATTATTCATTTTATCATGTATTTACGCACTATTAGAGGCGGCGCTTAACACTTGGCCATATGATAAAAGACTGAGAAAGTGTGCCAACGAAGCTACAACAAAGCTAGGAACTGAAACAAAATTTAATTTACATTCATTACTTACCTTTTATACTAACTATATTTTTGAATTCATGACCTAAACTGCTTAAACACATTTTTTTTTTCATGTGAACATGTCTTGCTTAGAGGGGTAGAAAAACTACCTCTGACATCAACCAAGTGTCTTGCACATTATTTTTAAATTGGCTAAGGTGGTGTAGGCAGCAGACATGTAGCTCCGTTATGTATGACACTGACCTGAAACAGTGGTCCAATGTCCACATCAAAGCCCAGGTCAGCAAATCCTGTGGCGATGACTTTGGCACCCCTATCGTGACCATCCTGCCCCATCTTTGCCACCAGCAGTCGAGGGTTCCTGCCCTCGTGGTTCTTAAAATCTGCAACTCTGAGATTTGAAAAAACAAAAGAAAAAAAAAAACAAAACTCTTATGTAAATCAAGCAGTCAAGCAGTCAGTCTGTGCATAGTGAATGTGAAGATGTTGACTAGGTTTATTTTCTACCTATTGTGGGCTAAGGCGATTTCTTCGTGCTCCCCAAACTCGCTGCGGTATGCGCCGCTCACCATCCTGGTGCTGGCCTTGTGTTCACCAAACACCTTCTTCATGGCATCAGTTATTTCACCAACTGAACATCTAAAACAAGAAAAAAACAAGGCAATCCAGTATTTCATTTTGTTTTTACCCATTTTAAGACATGCACAGTCAATAAACTAAATGGATGATTGGATGGCGGGCACTGGGTGTTTGCTGGAACGTCATCTATCCTCTGAATGGCACAGGTCTCATGTTTGTGGTTGTGAAATTTCATTATCCCGGAGGTCACTATAGGTCATTTTACACAGCCAGGACAAATTTCAAAAAGCAGTCTTACTATAATGAGATGGCTCCTTTGGGCACTAACATCAGCATACAGGAATTAAATCCATCTCATTGAATCCACAGGAGTCTAAGCTTTCCGGTCAGAATTTATACAATTTCCAACAGTGTTTAAGGAACCCAGAATGCAGAAATATTCAAACAGAACAGGTGAAAACAACACATTTATACTGCATGCAGAAAACTGCATGGGATTAGCATAAAGTGTGCATGTATGTAAACGAGAAACTCTTGGGTACCCATACAATTCATTTTCATTCAGTTATCTCGAGGACAGAGGTCAAGGGACCCCTTCGTAAATGGCCATCCCAGTTTTTCCTTAGAAGCGTTATTTAGGCCACTAACCAACAAGCTAGCATGACATGGACAACCAATGGATTCCTTAGGTCTTTAGTTTAGTATCATACCAGTATCTTCATACTACAGCCTCTGAAAGAGAGTAATGTAGGCTGGGGACATCCCTGCACAAGTGAAGAGGTTAAAATACACCTTTAGCTGAGGTCAATATATTTGTATCTAGATCTTGTAATTCAAGTTTGCTAAATGTCTTTTTATAGATGCAAGAATGTCAAAGTCATATTTCTGTTTTAAGTTTTAGTTCAGAAGTTACTGGTATGATGGGCAGGTCACATGTGAATTTAAGTCTTATTTAGTATATCCATCAATACCAGACCATCTGACCTGAATATGAGGCCCATACACAAGAGGATAAACTAACTTAGATACTTCTACTGTTTCAAGTAAAGAAAGATCTCATGTTTTTTTTTAAAATCCACTTACGCATCCCAACTTTACAGTCCATTAATTCATCACAATAAAATTCTTCCTTCATACATTCATGTAAGTACATTTTTTTCCAAGTACAAAAAATGCAAAGTACAAATAATTTCCTTTTATCCCCTCACTTTAACAGCTATATAGTGGGAAATGAGACTGCAATAATATACTGTAACTAACAGATCTTTCTGCCATGTGAAACACACACACTAATGAGGTATGTCCATAAATGATGCAGATAATCCAGCATACTGCAACAAAATATGTTTTATAATGAAAAAGCAAGGACTTTTGCATTGTTCATTAATTAGAAGGCGAGCACTGGGGGACTGCTCAGAGACGCCAGTATTGTCAGTATAGGAAAACCATCCATCCTGAAGGCAGAAGAAAATGCTATTCTTACAGAAATCTCAGAATGTCAAAGTTTCTGATATCAAATAACAACAGGAATTTTCTTTTATTAATTCTTGAGTGGTCAACAACTTATGAGATATGATAGAGCATGAGAACGTCCATAATGCTTCAATTACAACGTTGTAAAAAAAAAACTTGAAACAGTGCTGAGCTCGAATGCATCTCAAATTAATCCTCAGATTGCCAACTTTCACATGATGTGTAACACTGATGTGGCATAAAATGTTGACCAGCTATCTCTGCTAAAGATCCCCCAAAATTGACAAAAATGGGTCTATAGTAGGGAGGGAAGGAGTGGAATAATTAATTAAAAGAATTTTAAAGATACTTTAATAAAATCAGATTTTAAAGGAAGTATCTGCATTTTCCCACAATCACTGCATTGCCTCATGATTTAGTTTGTCTGTGACATGACCTCTGGCATTACTGCCTCAGGTATGGAGAACTGCTGACCTCAGACATACAGAGACAAGTTCCCCATGAACAAAAGAGCTTTAGAAGAAAATACCACAATCATCACCGTTTGATGTATGTACGAGAAACAAGATCACACATTTTCAAAGAATCAGATCAGGTCTTAAAAAGGTGAACGCTATTTCACACCAGCTGTTACACTTTAGAACAGATCATGTGATGCCTAACGTATGTAACCTTTTCACACGGATTATCTGTATTCTGAGAAAATCCGGTTGATGTGAACAAAGAAGGAAAGGCAAAGAAAGGAAACATCAAGGCGATACATTTAGTATTTGAATTAAGTCATGCAGACATTAAGTGGTCATGACAATCTGAGTTTTTTAGTGACTGTGGGAGTTCTGACCTTGCTCGTGCTGCCTCCACTGCCAGGGCTAAAAGGTTGCCCTCCCTGGTCTGGGCACACTCCTCAATGGCCGCCAGGCATTTCTTCGCTGCCTCAGGGTCACGATTCTGCCTCACCTACAACAGAGAAAATAGGAAACATGACATTAACATGGGGAAGGAAAAAATTCAAACATCTTAGCGCGAGAAGCACATGTGTTACTCCATCCATCTTCACCCGCTTATCCGGAACCGGGTCGCGGGGGCAGCAGTCTGAGCAGGGATACCCAGACTTCCCTCTCCCCAGACACTTCCTCCAGCTCTTCCGGGGCTGTCTCTTATACACATCTAGATGTGTATAAGAGACAGATGATGCAGATAATCCAGCATACTGCAACAAAATATGTTTTATAATGAAAAAGCAAGGACTTTTGCATTGTTCATTAATTAGAAGGCGAGCACTGGGGGACTGCTCAGAGACGCCGGTATTGTCAGTATAGGAAAACCATCCATCCTGAAGGCAGAAGAAAATGCTATTCTTACAGAAATCTCAGAATGTCAAAGTTTCTGATATCAAATAACAACAGGAATTTTCTTTTATTAATTCTTGAGTGGTCAACAACTTATGAGATATGATAGAGCATGAGAACGTCCATAATGCTTCAATTACAACGTTGTAAAAAAAAAACTTGAAACAGTGCTGAGCTCGAATGCATCTCAAATTAATCCTCAGATTGCCAACTTTCACATGATGTGTAACACTGATGTGGCATAAAATGTTGACCAGCTATCTCTGCTAAAGATCCCCCAAAATTGACAAAAATGGGTCTATAGTAGGGAGGGAAGGAGTGGAATAATTAATTAAAAGAATTTTAAAGATACTTTAATAAAATCAGATTTTAAAGGAAGTATCTGCATTTTCCCACAATCACTGCATTGCCTCATGATTTAGTTTGTCTGTGACATGACCTCTGGCATTACTGCCTCAGGTATGGAGAACTGCTGACCTCAGACATACAGAGACAAGTTCCCCATGAACAAAAGAGCTTTAGAAGAAAATACCACAATCATCACCGTTTGATGTATGTACGAGAAACAAGATCACACATTTTCAAAGAATCAGATCAGGTCTTAAAAAGGTGAACGCTATTTCACACCTGTCTCTTATACACATCTAGATGTGTATAAGAGACAGGAGGCAATGCGGACCAAGCTCCTGCTCCGGTCATACAGAGACCGTACAGCCCTTAGTAGAGGGCCCCGGACTCCGTACTCCCGAAGCACCTCCCACAGGATGCCACGAGGGACACGGTCGAATGCCTTCTCCAAGTCCACAAAGCACAGGTGGACTGGTTGGGCAAACTCCCACGAACCCTCAAGCACCCTGCGGAGGGTATAGAGCTGGTCCAGTGTTCCACGACCAGGACGAAAAACCGCATTGTTCCTCCTGAATCCGAGGTTCGACTATCGGCCGGATTCTCCTCTCCAGTACCCTGGAATAGACTTTACCAGGGAGGCTGAGGAGTGTGATCCCCCTGTGGTTGGAGCACACCCTCCGGTCCCCCTTCTTAAAAAGAGGGACCACCACCCCGGTCTGCCAGTCCAGGGGCACTGTCCCCAACTGCCACGCGATGTTGCAAAGGCGTGTCAGCCAAGACAGCCCTGCAACATCCAGAGACTTGAGGTACTCAGGGCGGATCTCATCCACCCCCGGTGCCTTGCCACCGAGGAGCTTCCGAACTACCTCGGTGCCTTCAGCCTGAGTGATGAATGAATCAACCTCTGAGTCCCCAGCCCCTGCTTCCTCTACAGGAGACGTGTCAGTGGGATTGAGGAGATCCTCGAAGTATTCCTTCCACCGCCCGACAATATCCCCAGTTGAAGTCAACAGCTCCCCACCTTCACTGTAAACAGTGTTGGCAGGGTACTGCTTCCCCCTCCTGAGGCGCCGGATGGTTTGCCAGAATCTCTTCGAGGCCGACCGGTAGTCCTCCATGGCCTCCCCGAACTTTTCCCATACCCGAGTTTTTGCTTCTGCAACCGCCCGGGCTGCAGCACGCTTAGCCTGCCGGTACCCGTCAGCTGCCTCC
>JAJHUR010129538.1:848-11682 GCA_027495735.1 Lutjanus campechanus | reverse complement strand
TCCCTGACATGAGGTCCATACAAGAAGCTATCTACAAAAAAACTACATATTGCCCCAGATGCTATCAAGAACAGAGTCATAAGCTTCGTCAGAATGAATCTGACACTACTCAGGTGAATCCTAGTCCACATACCATGACTGACACTGTCTCTGCTGATGTGAGCTACACAGCAAAAAAGCCTGCAAAGGATCCATCCTCCAACTTCTCAGCTACAGAGGAGATGATAATGAACAGTAACCCTCACTGCAAGAAAATAGGTTTGACCCTGTGTGTGGACAAGGACCAACCCAAAAATAAGCTTGACACGCATGTCTTGACACGAGGGATTATTATGGAAGTGGCTAATTTTGCCCAAAAACTATGTGGAACAATTCATAAAGTCATTAATGATGTCCTTGAACACAACTTCAACATTACCAGGCAGAGCCTAGACCTAAATCCTTCACAGCGGTTCAAAGAAAAATCTGTGACGTTGTTGAAAACAAATGATGGACTCACCTGGCTCGATGAAGTGTTTGTCCTTCGGCCACGTTCTGTCAGGTCATGTAGATATGTCAGTCAAATGAGAGCTGCAACATTAGCCATGGAGACAAGTGTTTGGAGGGAAACTATCCAAAAAAGAAAGCTGGCACTGCAGACGAAGCGGAAAAGATCCACACTGTCTGGTCCTAATAAAAGTTTTGTGAAATCAAACAAAAATAATGGGAGTAAAGGAAACTTGTATGATAAAGACTCAGACAAAGGCACAGATTCAGAAAACACTGGCAATGAGGATCTCTCAGAACACCCAGAACTTACCAGCTTACCAGCTGTCAACTCAGATGTGAACTCACCATTCACAAGTCAGCGTGATGAAAGAGGGCTGTGTGGAGGTGGAGAGCAAACACCATCTCCACAAAGTGTACTAAACAAATGGGACACGGAACAGGAGGAAATGGGAACAGAGATCAACATGTGGAAACTGCGCTCAAACCGTGTAGAACAAATTGTCTCTCCACTAAATAAAGAGTTTGAACATTTCTACATATCCAAGAAACTCGGTGTTGAATTCAATGTTGGATTTGGCCCTAAGCAAAACATCAGTGTTGACTCTCTGACTAATAGTGTTCTGCTTGAAATTGTAAAATTTGCTTTAGCCATTAATTCATCCCAGAAGGAATTCATCATGGAGATTCTTGAGTATAACTTTGACTTGGCTTGCAGAGTCCAAACCAAAGGAATACTTTCACACGAGAAGTAATGAAAAGAGTAAGACAGCTGAGATGTTGTGAAGATGCAGTGAAATTTTCAAATGAGGTTTTTGAACTTCCTGGTCCCAGGCCATCAATAAATATGGCAAATGAGAGTGAGGGCAATGTCATTCCTCAACTCAGCAGCGTATCAAAAATGAAGTGCGAGAAGTGTGATGTTGGCTTTTCGAGCTCTGCTGATTCACATGGTGAAAGTAAAGAACCTATTCCACACAAGAGTGTGGATCTTTATCCCTTCTGCAAGGAAATAGGTATGAAGCTATGTGTTAACAACAGTCAGCCAAACAGAAAACTGGAGATCAACGTGTTGACCAATGGAGCAATGACTGAAGTGACAAACTTTGCAGAAAAGTTGTGTGGAACATTTGAGGAGATTTGTCTTGACATCCTCAGACACAACATTGAGCTTGATTTGCAAAGTGGAGATTCTGATGCTGCCAAAAATATTCTTTCACGAATTCCTGCTCTAGTGGAGCAAAAGAATCTGTCAGCCAACTGTCCAAAAGGAAGAAACGGGAAGAAAAAGGGCATTACATGCTTGGATTTCAAGAACAACCCAAATTTAGATACATGCAGTCCTGGTTCTTCCCAAGCAGCAATGATGGACCAAAATGAAAGCAGTTCCCCTGACCCTGAATACAAAAAAGAGATCAATTTAAAACTGTGGAAAGTGCGGACCAAACAAATTCAACATATCCTGTCAGTTCCTCATGAAGAACACTGCCCACTGTATTCTTACTCCAGATGCAAAAAAATGGGCATTGATTTCAATGTAGGATCTGGGGTAAAACAAAATCTTGATCCCAAATTCCTGACCAATGGCGTCATGGCTGAATTGAACGCTTTTGTTGTAGCACTGCTATTATCCACAAAGCATTTCATCACAGAGATACTGGAGTTCAACTTTAATCTTGATTTAAAAGATGAACTTTATCGCAGTGCCTTTACACAAGAAATTGTGACAAGATTAAACGCCATTCGTGTTTGTAAAAAAGGCAGTGAAACTCGATGGAAAATCCCTTTTAAACTCCCTGACATGAGTTGCATTCAAGAACCCTCTTTTGACAGGACTACATATTGCCCAAGATGCTATCAAGAACGAAACCATAAGCTTGGGCAGGATGAATCTGATGCTGGGCATGTGAATCCTTGTCTACAAAGCATGACTGACACTGTCTCTGCCGATGAGAACTACTCTACAAAAAAGTCCACAAAAGATACATCCCCAACCTTCTCAGCAATAGAGGAGACAATAATGAACAGTCACCCTCGCTGCAAGAAAATAGGTTTGACCCTGTGTGTGGACAAGGACCAACCAACAGATAAACTTGACACACATTTCTTGACACGTGGGGTTATGTTGGAAGTGGAAAATTTTGCCAAAAAGCTGTGTGGAACAAGGTTTAAGATCCTCCATGACCTCCTTGAACACAACTTCAACATTAGCATGCAGCAGACCAGATTAATAGATTTAGGTAAGATGCACCGCAGAGTGATGGCAGAAGAAGATGGTGGGCTCGCCTACTTCGATGAAGTGTTTGTCTTTCCGGCACCCTCTCAAAGAGAACCTGGACATGTCAGTCAAATAAGCGCAGCAGCATTGGCTGCACAGAGAAGTGACTGGAGGGAAACTATCCAACAAAGAAAGATAGCACTGCAAACAAAGGAGGAAAGAGCCACACTGCCAAATCCTAATAAAAGTGTTGTAAAATCCATGAGAAATCAGGGGAGGAAAAGAAACTTGTATCCCATTTGCACAGAGATTGGTTTGGATTTAGATGTGACGTCAAAATCAGAGGAGAAAGAGAAACTGGATTTGAACGTATTGACAGCAGCTGTAGTTTATGAGATACATAAGTTTGTAACTAAAAAAAGAAGTGGACACTATTTCCCAGGCGCTCTGTTTGACATCCTTGACTATAACTTTGATCTTAGCTCACAACATCACAGGCGCTGGGAATTTG
The DNA here is from genome assembly GCA_027495735.1 of Lutjanus campechanus. NCBI lineage: Eukaryota > Metazoa > Chordata > Actinopteri > Lutjaniformes > Lutjanidae > Lutjanus > Lutjanus campechanus. The sequence continues at coordinate 8,467 of JAJHUR010129538.1, read as the reverse complement.
CTATAGCTGCTGCATCCAAAGTCCAAAACACAGTCAAGCGATATCGTCAAAATCGAGAACAAGCTGACACGGTCTTCAAATTGCCATTTATGTTTTATCCCAGAGCTTCACAAAGTTCTGTCCAAAAGAAAGGAAGCATGAAACGTAAAAGGTCTTCCCAGGATGAACCAGAAAACAAAAGGAAAAAGGGTTGGAGTCAACACCAAGTGAGTTGCAGTTTGGACGTCAATCCCGTCAACTTTCTCTGTGGTCCTGAACCTAACAGGGAACCTTCCTCCCATGACAAGGACACAAACTGCCTAACAGATCCTTGGATGACTGATGCACAGAGCAGTCAGAGTCCAGCAACTGTCAACTATGGCAGCCCTCTCCCGTTAAACATAGTGATTAAAGAGGAGGAGTACGATCCTTATGATGCTGTCATGAAAACTGAACCAGTTGCTGAGGAAAAATATCATCCACACTATTATAATGTCAAGACAGAGTCAAACAGTGGAGATGTTGGGCATTTAGTCCCAGATGAATCTGCAGGATCCCTTGGATGCACTTACGTATCCATGTGTCCCAACACTGAAAATGTAAAAACAGAATCAGAAAATGAGGTTGTCCAGTATTACATCATTGCTCAACCACAAGGATCTCAAGGACTTGCTATGCTTGCTCAGGATTGGGTTCCAGTTGAAGTAGCAGCATCCCATGGAGACTCCATGATACCTGTATGTCAGAACAATGACAGTACATCGATCAAAGAAGAGCAGGAAAATATGCTCATTGACTCATACAATTAGTTTGTTGTTCGTTGTTATACAACGAAAGTGAAGAGGGCATCAAACAAGAATGAGATCCTTGATACACTTGACAGATGTTATGAAAACTAATTTTTTGTGTTTGGAGAGTATATAGTTGATGACTTATTTTTATGCTCCATCGAATCTATTGTTTAAAAAGCTCATCATTAAGCTGTAAGAAATAGAGGTATGGTTTCAAAGCCCAAAAAGATGGCTCGATGTATCTAAAATGTTCAAAATTCAAAGAGCTTTGAAGCTGTGTTCTAAAAAAAATTTTGTGTCAGTTGGAAATTGTTTTAGATTCTTGTAATTTTCTTTTTTCTCTCTGTGGTGCACTTTTGTGCAGTCATTTTACAGTTACAGTTTGTAAGAATGCAAGGACACTGCAGATTTATTTGTGTCATTTATGACATTCTGGCAGATTAAGTGCCTGTTCTTTTCTTTTTTTAAAAACTTTTTTTCAAAAGCAGAAAAAAAATCTATATTATAGAAAAGGTCATTTCTTGAACCTATGATGTAAATGTGACGGTTTGTTATATAAAGTTTTGAAAGCATCCAGTCTACATCTGTTTTTTGCTTTAATACTCTGAATCTGTTTGATTATTTGCCTAGTGTGGTTTACATTAGGGTGTTTCTGACAGCATTGGCCTCCCCTCAGACAAAGGTTGGAAAACGGCGCCCCCCTCAGTTTACTTGCTCAGCTTCACTCAATTTTGTATTTGGTCCTGTAGACACTCAACAGTTGAACCAAGATAGCCTGATATCGCTGTTTTACACAACTTCACACTACACCAAATACATTAAAAAGGCATCTCCCATGGCATTTATTAGTTTCTGACTCTGGGAAAATGTGAAAAACAGTAACATTTCCAAAACCTACTCTATTTCTAACATCTGTTTAAACCAATAAAAGTTGTCATATGTTGATATTCCGCAGTTGCAATCAGGAGAAACCACTCGAGAAGATCTTTCATGAGAAGTATATTTAATGTTACTGAATATACAGCATCTTGGGATAGATGTCCACTTCTGTTGAATGTAGGAATTGAGGCAAATGAGATAGCAAACAAACTGGCTGCAAGTGCAGTAAACAAAATGAAAATAATATTTTAGAACTGTTTTGGGAGAGGAGAAGCAAAATCAATCATCCACCAGGAAATAATGACAAAATGGCAGGAAATCTGGAATAATGGCATGAAGGCTGGAGACTATCACAAAATTCAAAAGTCTGTTAGAGTAAAAAAAGATATAGAGGACAATGTATAAATCCTGTCACTTTCACTTGGACACGCAGGATTAAAAGGTGAGTGGTCATGATGTTACACACCTCCGATACAGTAGGTGGCGATACGCGCGCCATTAAACGAAAGAAGAAGAAGAAGGAAAAGGGAGTCCAAAGTTATTACGCTGAGGTCCCGCGCGCTTTATGTAAAGGTAGAGTATTTCAGCCTGGCTATTTCAAAACCGTTTTGGAAACCGAGCGGGGTGTTTGCAGGTGAGAAGAAAGCCTTTGTTACCGTTTAGCCCACATTAAGTACGTGTACACTCGCGTTTCGTTGAATTTTAATCATTTGATCGATGTGCGTTTCACAGAAACAAGTCCATACTTGAACCTCTTTCTCTCTTTCCGCTCACAAACAAAACAATAGTTTGCGTGTCTTAATATACAATATATTTGGACAAAAGTTATACATTTGGGTTGTGAAGTCGTAGTGGAACCAAACAATGTTACACTTAACGTTAAAATGCGACATGTTGAGGGAGAAAGAAAGCTAGCTACAATACTATTACAGTGAATGCTAGTTGACTGGCTCAGACTAGCCTGATAGGCATGAACTGATGAAGCTTCTTGGATGAGAGGCGAAACGTCTTCAAGAGACATTTAAATAAGGCGTGTGAGATGTGTCTCTGCCGCAATCTTGCAATGGTACAATGGACGACCTTTTGTGGGGATAATTGCCCTGAAAGAATAATAACAACTGCACTGAAGCTTGGAGGACTAAGGGAGAAATACAGAGTAGGCTTGGGTGGTATTATGGTATATAAGGGCAGTGATTCCCAAACTTTTTCCAGTATGCCCCCTTTCCGAAGCCAACAAAAGTTCAAGCCCCCCACCACAACATTTTCAATCAATTGTTAACAATAATTGGGGAAGAAACTGATTTAAAAAAAAGAATTCAAAAGTTAAATTTGAGCAAAATAAAGGTAAGCTTGATAGAAACGGCAAACTCGTTTGTTTATTCCCCCTACATAGATCCTATTCAGGATTTGTGCCTATTTAGGCTATGTGCAAATATTGACGTGAAAAGCGTGCGGGAGTGTGTGTGTGTGTGTGTGTGTGTGTGTGTCGTACTTGGCTGAGGTGCGCACACACATCCCCACAAACACCTTTCATTTATGTTTGACAGCCATGCGGGTCTGTCTTTAAAGTTAATGTGAGCCCTGCCTGATATTCATTAAGATGAAGAACAACTCAGAAAGACCTGAACACTTGTGGCATTTATTGAAGTGCTGCAGCAACGATATCGTAGGAATTTCCACTTATTACAGTTAATTTCTCTAATAAAAAGAAATGAATTATTATTATAAGCCTATAATAAATCTCAACAGACCCGCAAATTGCGCATGGGACGGGATCAAAGCTGCCAGATCATCTTTATCAGAGTAACTTGCCGGCGCAAGGGGCTGGACAGGGCAGGATACACCTGCCTGCCTGTTGCAAGACGGCGAAGGTGGATTTGGACAAACCTTGAATAAATTAAATCGATTGCGGCTCGGGTTTTCCACTTGCCCTTTAGATCAGCATAAGATAGGGCCTGATGTCTGACATTAGCTTCTATGTAAATACTAAAAATATTGAACTGGGAAGATGCAAACTGTGCGCTGTACTGAAGGGATAAAACGCCCGAAGTGATGTTTCTGAAGTGAGGAATTTCAGATGAAAGCCCAAAGCTTCAAGAGCACTGGAATAATCCAGAACACATCTGGGTGACAGATTATGATGAATTTATTTTCAGCAGATGTCTGTGGCAAAAAGCGCCCCTAATCAGTGAAAGATGCCAAAATATCCTGAAGAATTCAACCAAAGCCTCGCACCAAGTGACTGGAAGCTATTTCTTTAGAGTTTTGCATTTTAACTTTGAGTGATCATTAACTTTAAGCCGACTATCAAACAGTGAAGCGCACAGTGCGAGCTGTCTGCTGCACTCAGCAGCAGTGTCTGAGAGTGAACAGAACGGAAAATCTGTTCCAGCTCAATATCATCAATATCATGACTTTTAAATCATCAAATGACTTGATTTAACGAATTTCATTAGTTTAAAATCGTGTTGATATCGTTGCTGCAGCACTTCAATAAATGCCACAAGTGTTCGTCTTTCTGAGTTGTTCTTCATCTTAATGAATATCAGGCAGGGCTCACATTAACTTTAAAGACAGACCCGCATGACTGTCAAACATAAATGAAAGGTGTTTGTGGGGATGTGTGTGCGCACCTCAGCCAAGTACGAGAGACACACACACACACACACACACACTCCCGCACGCTTTTAACTTCAATATTTGCTACGTCCGTTGTCTGTCTTTCAGGTGGAAGCTCAGCACTGCATCTAGAGGCCTGGAGCACTTCCGTAGTGTTTCTGTATTTGCAGCGTGTTTCTGTATTTGCAGCGTTTTCTTTTTGCAGCGCGTTTCTGTATTTGCAGCGTTTTCTTTTTGCATTTGTTTTCTTACTTGCAGTACGTTTCTGTATGTGCAGCGCGTTTCTGTTTATGCAGCGCGTTTGTACTTGTCGGCCACCGTACTGTTTGGCCAAATGATATGTTGGTATCTGTTAGTGTTGTTCCGATACCATTTTTGGCCCCCGATACTGATTCCGATACCTGGCTGTGCAGTATCGGCCGATGCCGATACTATACCGATACCATAACGTTTGAAAAAACTAAATATAAGAGCACTCCTCATTCTTCTCCACCTCTTGGGTCAGTGCACTCTTTGCAAGCTTGCTGCTTTCTGCACTTGTTAAGTATCTGCAGTAACATAGTAAACAGAATACATGTGTTGAATAAACAGTTTATTTCCATAGTTCTTCATGCTGGTGAGAGTGAGACATGGGCTAGATTCACATGAATGTGCATTAATAATAATATGTGCATTTGTAATAAAGCAAGGTGCAACATCTGGACATCTAAAATATTATATTCTGTGATTCTAATTAGGGTTGTGCCGATTGGCGATTGAAGGGATGAACAACGATAGTTCTTTTGCCCTTGTCGATATTACCAGAGGTTGTGGTGAATGCACAATTAAGAGAGGGAGGGAGAGACAGACAGATAGGCAGAGAGGCAGAGAGACAGAGAGTGAGAGAGAGACAGACAGAGGAGGGAGAGGGAGAGAGAGCGGGCCTGTGTGTGTGTGCGCGCGCGCATGACGGCGAGCTTACTGCGGCTATAATTAATTGATTAATAAGAACAAAGCACCATGAATTCAAACTCTTCCGACCCTTAATGCACTAGATTCATACTTTTCCAAATTACCTCTGTGTTAAATACGGTCAGAGATGCCGCATACGGACGGATCAGCTGGCGGTAATGAAATGCGCTAAACGCTAAAATCTCCCGAAGAATCCAATCCAAACATAGGTGAATGAAAGGTTGTTTTTAAAACAAATATAAAATTCTAATTTGTGATCACTGACTTTATTAAGCCGACTGCATCTAACACAGCGACACGCAGCGTGCGTGTCAGCTTAATATCATGACTTTAAAAGCACCGAATTACTTGCCTTAACGAATTTTGTTATAATAAAATATGAAGAATTGTAAAATATAATGTCTATGAGGCTGTTCCGTCAGTCTAACGAAGATCAAGCTACGTGCGGTTTGTTCAGTCAATATTGTTCATTATTGATAGTGCTGAAATTACACTTTATGCCTAAAATAATTAATACCTTGATAATACACTACCTACCAGCCTTAGGGTGGAGCAGCCATTCATGTGTTGCGAAATGCACACACATTAATGTGGCGGCTGCGGAGCCGTTTTAGTTCCACCTCTCGCAACTTTCTTTAAGAGCGTCCGCTCCGGGCCAATAGGATAGCTTGGCTCGGCATGCACTGAACACGTGTGATCACAGCAGTGAGTGTCGGGCGAGAGACACAAGGCGCTGCGTACTAGTATCGGTAAATGGCATCGGCGCCTTATTTGTTAGTACTCGCGGATACCGATGCCAGCGTTTTAGTGCCGTATCGGGGCCCCTTCCAATACTAGTATCGGTATCGGTGCAACACTAATAAAAAGGGCCTCTCACTTCAATTGGTGGGAAAGCCTACTGTATCTGTTTCTGAGTCCATGTGAGTGTCATTCTCTTTGTTCTTTTTATGGCAGAGCATGAGCACCTTTATTGCAGTTTAACTCAAATTGTTGTAATATCTTTATTACATAGTATGTATTTGGCCAGGTTACCTGCCTATACAGGCTTTAATGACTCACAACAAACAGATATTTCAGAGGCAGTGGTACCATAGACGTACATAGTAAGGTTGGGCTGATGGATGATGCCATCTACCATTGTAACATCATGATTTAAAAGCACTCAATATTTTTTAACACAACTAGTTGTGGACATGTGGTGCTGACATGAAGACCCTTTTAAACGGAGAAACAATATCATCTTCCATCGTGATGTTTCACTGTGAACAGTCATATGTCAACTGGTAGACACCCAATCCTGGTACATAGACATAGCTTTGACCTTTGGATCATACTTCAGCCATCATGTTAGACAGGACAAGACTGGTCTCTAAACAAATATAGGTAAATGCAGGTGGAACCCCTTGAAAATAACGACTCATCAAAATTGGTTGCTCCCTGTTTACATGTTTATAGGCCTAATTTGTAATTTCATAGGCTAATTACACACTTGACAGGCAATGCATGCCCTTACAATTTTTATGGCTTTTTATTGTTACAAAATTTGATATTTTATGTACTATTAAAAATTAGGCTTGGGGGATATAAATCAATCCATCAATTCATCTTCACATCGGCATAGGGGTGAGTAGATATTGAGTGAATTTTCATTTTTGGGTGAAATACTGCTTTAAATTTCTTGAGGAAATGCTTTACAGGTTAAAATTTGAGTATGATTTCAAAGGAAATGTTTCTACCTTACAAGCCTCATAAGTAGTACAGTATTTGTGAGGCAATGAAAGATGACTTGTATCGAAGGAATATTCTCTTAACTTACTTATGAAAAAGACAGTGATTGGCAACAACTTTTTATGAAACCGCTCCCCAGTGTTTCTTGTTGGAATTTCTGCTGAGTCAGTGGTTCCCAAACTTTTTCTGGCAAAAGTTTGGGTAAGCAACTGATAAAAAAGGATTCAAGTTTAGAACAACAGCACCAGCAAACTCTTGTTTGCTTATTTTCCCTACATATATCATATAGTCTTAGTATCACTCTATATTAGGCTTGGGTGCTATCTGTTTTTTCACCAGGATGTACGGTATATGATGGTATTTGTGTGAAAAACAAATGATTGTCTAGCTTACAATACATTATGACAAATATGCAATTAGCCTTCTTGGACAAGCCTTGCTGGGTTTAAATACTTATAGCCCATAGACTGAATGAACACATACAAAATAACCACTGTTATGGAATAAAATAGAATAGGAAACACTTTATTGTGTACCATTTGCTTGCAAATGGCGTAAATTTGTCTTTGCTTACATGTACATAGATGATTGCTAAAGGACATGATAACACTTGTTGCCACAGATACTAGTGTTGCACCGATACCAATACTAGTATCGGAAGGGGCCCCGATA
>JAJHUR010129529.1:0-10010 GCA_027495735.1 Lutjanus campechanus | reverse complement strand
GGGTGAAGATCTTCAGTTCACAAAACAATCCTGGACTTTCAGCAGAAAACAGGGTTGCAGCCAAATCCAGTATAATGGCAGTGAATGGAGGATAAAATGTAAAAAAAAAAAGAACACAAAACAAACACAAAATGTCTCCATCCTGCTCGTGTGGTGTAATCCAAGTGTCCGCGAGCCGCAACATTAAAATTTAACCACAAAAGACACCATTTACACCCTGCCGAAATGTCAACTATAGCATGGCGTCGATGTATCATGAGACTTCATATATCTCTTAACGCAGTGGTTCCCAAACTGGGGGGCGGGTCCGCCTGGGGGGGCACAGAGCCATTGCAAGGGGGGCACGAAAGACCAGGGGAGAAACAAAGCTGAATGAATACGATCTATGTCGGGGGAATAAACAAACGAGTTTGCTGTTTCTATCCAGCTGACCTTTATTTTGCTAAAATTTAACTTTTGAATTATTTTTTTTATCAGTTCCATCCCCAATTATGGTTAACAATTGATTGAAAATTTTGTGGTGGTGGGCTTGAACTTTTGTTGGCTTCCGAAAGGGGGGCATAGTGGAAAAAGTTTGGGAATCACTGAGTTAATTCATGCACGTGTGAAAATATCACTCTTGTGCATCTGGATCGAGTCTGAGAGGCTACAGTTGACATTTCGGCTAAAAACATGGTGTAAATGGCGTCTTTTGTGGTTAAATTTTAATGTTGCGGCTCACGGACACTTGGACTACACCACACGAGCAGGATGGAGACATTTTGTGTTTGTTTTGTGTTCTTTTCTTTTACATTTTATCCGTGGTCACCATTCACTGCCATTGTACTGGATTTGGCTGCAACCCTGTTTTCTGCTGAAACTCCAGGATTGTTTGGTGAACTTATTGAGTGGGTTATCGTTCTGTGGTGGAATATCGCTTTAAAGGTTTTCATTCTAAGCAAGTCAACACTTAAAGGATAACTTAGGTATTTTTCAACCTGGGCCCTATGTCCCCATGTGTATGTGTGTGTATGATTGATGGCTACAACTCGTTTTAAAATTGGTTCAGTATTGAGGGAGGCGGATGCAGGCGGATGTCGCCCGCGAGATGTCATCACACACAGCGAGCAGTAAGTGAAGCATACTGTTGACAGAGATTACACTGGTGATCTGATCCGGACTGTGGTGGAAAAAAGCACGTTTAATGCACAAACTTTAACGGACGAATTTTGCAGCTATCAATCATACACACACATACACATGGGGAAATAGGGCCCAGGTTGAAAAATACCGAAGTTATCCTTTAATGAGGGACGTTGGAACTATTGTGCGGGAAGAGGTGGTGTAAATATGGGCGTTTTACCTCCACTGACTTTCCGCCAACAGAACAATAACACAATTCACCTGCAGCTCATTGGGTGAAAAGTGTTTGACTTGCAGGCTTTTCTCTGCAGTTCACTTCTGGCTGTGCAGAGTCAAACCACGCCACGTTGATTTGCATTTCCGTCACCACTTATAACGTGCCAAGCTGTGCCGAGTCGTGACAGATCACCTCCAGATTCGGGCCAAAGCGTGCCTGACACACCTCAAAGCGGGTTACAGTGATGTCTTGCTGATGAGCCACTCATTCTTTTAAAAAGTGCGTGTTAGGAGACTCAACTCGTGTGTGCAGGAGAGCAGAGAAAAATCGGTTTTTAAAAGTGTGTATGTTCAGCTCTCAGTACTTTTGTAGCTTCTAACTGAATCTCTGTGGTTTGAAGTTTCTCTCCTGCGTCACTGTTTGTACTTTCAGGTATCTGCTTAATTTAAAATCATTTATTTAGGTGCTTTACAAAAACATGAAACAATGTACAAAAAGGTTTTCCAGTTTAATTTTCGCTTTCAGCTGGATAAGACTTGTTTTAAGTTGCTGCTGATGTAAACCCAACATTTCCTGATTTGGCTGCTTCACAATAAAAACTTGCTCAATAGCAAAATAACGGGGGACTTTAATTGTGAAGAATTTATAGGAGATGAAATGTGTTTTTCCACTGTTTTAAAGAAAAAGGGAGTTTTTCTTCTAAACACATTATGCATGTTTGAATATAATTGCTGAAAATGTGAAAACACTGAGAATTTGTTGTACTGAATTCTGGGATTAGATGGGGTTAGGTGGTTTACAGTATCACCTTCAAGCGGGCAGCCCTGTTGTAATGGAAATGCAAATCTCTGTCGTGTGTGGCTGAAGGACCAAGTCGAGGGAAGCTTGAGCACATGTGTATTGAAAAAGAGCATCAGTTTGCAGTCAGGTCACAGCCGGAATCAGTCCATCCTTGAGCTTGTGCTGCAGCCGCCGCTTGTTGATAAAACAGTCTATAGTAAAACGCACACATGCCATTCAGTTTTCCAGTTGTTGTGGGGACATTTCCATCATATTTCAGTCAAAAATAAAGTTAATCCACTGGTCTTTATATCCTCAGATGGTAGGAGGCGCGCTCCCTGCCGGCCTTATCCTCTTGCACGGCTCCGCGGCTGCAGCCTCTGCCTTTCTCTGCTGCATTTCTTCTGCTGTATAATGCCATTTTTGCTGTTGGAAACAGGTAGAGACTAGAAATCCAAGCTGAAACAGCCCTCGGTTCTTCATTGACACTAGTTTCATCATTGTACGCGTCAAATGTTGGTGCTGGTGTCAGAAGAACAGACTTTGCAGCAGGAGAACTCGGCTTTCTCAGTCAGTATAACAAGCCGTGAGGAATTTGTTGCTGTAGTTGACTACATTTACCATGGCATCTTCCTTTGGAGGTTTTCTGGGCACGTCCCACTGGGAGGAGACCCCGGGGTAGACCCAGAACTTGCTGGAGGGATTACATATCTCATCTGGCCTGTGAGCGCCTCGGGATCCCCCAGGAGGAGCTGGAAAGCGGGAACACTGGTTCCTTTTTTCCAATCTGGCCTGTTGAACAGGCCTGTTTTAGTTTAGTTAGTGGAAGAAAGTGTCAAGTGTCAGAGATTCTGCTCATTTACTCTTTCTAGGATGCAAAATTATTTATTATTATTGCACAACACAGGGCTATAAAAAAAGAAATACAACATAAATACAGATAATTAATTAAATTCATAATAGAAAAGGATAAAATATAAACAAAATAATACAATACGTTGTCCATCGACTGTGACTGTGTTTGAGCGTGAAGCCTCCTCGTCCTGTCAGGAGTCTTGTGTGTTGCGTCCTGTCAACTCGGACTGTGATCCGCCTGTCGAGGGCATCAGCTGGATCCGGGATGTTGTGGAGCAGGTTTCTTTGCGTCGGCACAAGACTCTCTGGTTTCCTGTTGCTTGGCCAGCCTGAGTCCCATTTTGTCTGATTTTTGAATTTTCCTGATCAGACATTATCCATGAGCAGTTCAAGCTGTAGCATGGCTCTCATCCCCGCTGTCCTCCTGAGGTGTCTGCAGCAGTAGGTCTCTAGGTTATACGTATTTCAGCCATTCTGATAAATACGTTACGCCTGCAGGTTTTTTCTTTATTGAATGAGTGGATTTGAGAATCACAAGTACCGATGCATGATGCGAGTTTATCTGAATCTGCACAGAAAAACATAAATCATCCCTCAACCCAAACATATTATTTTCTCTGTTGTAGAGACCCACACCTCTATCTGTCTCTGTAGGAGGTTTTAGCTTTTAAATCATGTCGAGCACTGCGACCTTTCCAGGTGATTTCTTTGTGTGTTGATGTATGAGTGATTTCTTTAACGATTCACTCTAATGATCTGCTCGCCACTCGGTAATGTCAGCCTAGTTATAAGCTTTACAGGAAAGAAATAGAATTAAATAATTGACAAAGTTGTGCTGCTGTGCTGCTGTGCTGCTGTGCTGCTGTGCCTCGTGCGTAAAAATGTGACACAGAGACGCATGCACTATTAATCAGTGTTAATTTTTATCTGCAGATTAACCACCTCGCCTGCAGTCGTAACTGTGATCCATACTTCACTAGTTGCAAGTTATATGAGGTGCTTCACGTTTTAAAACCGTCATAGGAAATGGGGAATTAGTCAAGACTTTCTTTTTCTTTGACATTCAAGTCCTTCTTTTGATCATTTTCTTTTATCTCTATTATCTTTATCTGCTTCAAATTTGAGAAAATTAGACATGACAAAACACCTGAAGTTCGGTTAAAATTCACTTAAAAAATGCATAGCTAATAACATTTGTCTTGATGTTGTAAACTCTCCTTAACGAGGGGTGTGTTAGCGTTGAATGTGCACCTCACGTCGAGTTCAATTCCAGCCTGCGGCCCTTAGCTGGGTGTCATACCTCCTCTCTCTAACAAAGCAAAAATGCCCCCTAAAAATAATTAAAATCAAAAATCTTTTCTTAACTGGCGACTTATAAAATCCGCCTGGCTTCCAGAAAATACAGGAAACTCCCAGATCTGAAAACCACCATCATAAAAATAAAAACTTGCAGGTGGATGGAGGAGGAAAGTGACTCACATCACAACACTTAACAGCCAAACAGCTGAGAATATTATCAACGTCTTGTTGATTCACATGATGGTGAGACAGTAACGACAATTTCTTTTATTTTATGTATTTTATTTTATTTTTGGATGAACTCTTCTGTTACATGACAAGGGTTTAGGCAACTAAATTAACAGAAAGTTATATCCTTAAATCTGATGAAGAAGAAATCAGGTGAAATTTAAACTAATACATGAAACTTCTTGAATGATCTTTAAAAGTAGCAGTACAAGTACATCAAGATACAAAGATGATGATGAACTGAGATCAGTTAAGTTGGGAAAAGATGTTTAGAAAAAGTCTTTATTTTGGTTCAAAATGTTCAGATGAGAGTTTGTTCTTTACTTTTTGTAGCACAATATTTTTGTCTTTGTCGCTGGGAACTTTTGAAATGAGTGATTTTGCCCTTTTTGTGTTAAAGGTCCAGTGTGTAACTTTTACAGGGATTTCCTGGTAGAATATTGCAGAAATTGAATATAAAATTAATAAGTATGTTTTCAGTAGTGTGAATCTGTTTTTACTTTACTTGTTCAGAAATAATTTCCTTAATGTTACTTTGTAAATCCAATAAAATAGGGAAGTTATTTGTTCAATTAATGCAAACGACCGTTTGTTTGTGAAAGTGCTACTTTGTTTTTCACATTTATTCTGTTGTCTTTCAAAAAAAATACTGAAATGTAAGAATGAGTAAAAGTCCTGCATTCACAATGTTACTTCAGTAAAAGTACTTTATCAACATGTTTTTCAAGTATCGTTTTTTTATTTGACAGAATATTTGTATTCATTTATCTATTTTTCTTGTTTTATAGGCAGTATTTTAAGCACATTTGGGGCATCACTGCAATATCCGTTGATATCTGAATTCTTTTTTTCTTTTTAATTTTTTCTTTTTTTTACTCCTTTATATCATTAGCAGCATCAGCCCCAAAAAACTAGTGTGTGTTTGGATAGAGGTTATTATAGTTTCGTATTTCTGAATTTTCTGTTATTTTTCTGTTCAATTTGTTAATTTTTGTTTTAATTTCAGTTTAGTTTCAGTTCATTTCCAGAGTGGTTTGATCATTTCAGTTTACTTTTTGTTGTTTATTTTTTTTAAATTTTAGTTAAGCTTTGATTACTTTCATTTTTTCATACTTTTTTTTTGTTTTTTTGTTTGTTTGTTTGTTTTTTCATGTTATGTGGGTATGAGTCAGAACACATTGAAGAACATATAATACAAACACCTCCTCATGCAGACAGATATGACCAAATGGACACTAAAGACATTTCTTGTATATTTTTATTTTATTTGACTAAGTTTTGTAGGCACTGTTGTTTCATTTAATTTTGGTTATTTTCTAAAATCTAGTTTATATTTTTATGTCAGTTAACTAAAATGATTTTTCACACCTAATTTTAGTTAACTAGTCATAATAATGTTGGTATGTAGTTTGTGGATATTTTGTGTTTAGATGATAGAAATATTTTTAATATACATATCTAATATCTTTCTATTACATTTCCTCTGTTAAAGTGTAAAAATAAATAGGCTACTTTATTTATTTCCCGGGGACATAATGAGGTGGTTTCTGGTATATTTTCTGTGTCCTCCGGCTGATAAAACAGATCCTCAGTTGGAGGTTTGTGGAGTCTCGGTCGGTCAGTGGATGAGATACACGCTGCTGGCCGGTAGGGGGCGCTATGAACCAGTTTGTTTTAGCAGCATCTCTGTGTCAGATCAAGTTAACCAGTAACCAGAGTTTTTTAAGAACCAGACACATGCACCGTTTTACTACGCGTGGACACTATCTTTAATTAGTAATAGACTTGTAAATGTACGGGCTTTGTTTGGACACACGCTCCTCTGTAAAAAGCGGCTCTTTTCGCAGATTATTTTACGTGTTTCCTCTTTGATGTCTGGCAACCCGGACCAAAGGCTGTAAGGTCCTGCAGCTGGTTAGCCAGCTGGTCCCGGTAAACAGCTCCTGACAGGCTGCTGGAGGTGTTTGTCTCTGCCATGCCCACGCCTGGATGACCTGAGGGACTCACTGATAACAGGTAGGACAGTCCTTTAATCACGGCTCCTGTTAGCTGACTGTCACGGTCGTGTTACTGGTTGGCATTGCTAACAGGTTAATAAGCTAACGCTAACGTTAGATATCCGACCGCTGCACCCAGCAGAGCTAATGCTAAAGCTAATGCTAGCTGTTAGTGTCGGCTGGTTAAAGCGGTGTTGTTGTTTGTAGTTAGCCGGTCTTCAGCTCCTACAGGCTGGGTCACATTAAAACAGAACATCTGAACTCATAAATGTTACCAAACGGTTGTTTACTTAGCACTTAACTTAATAAACTGGCATAAAATCTTTATTATCACCTGTAAGGTGCACCTTAGAAACTGCTTTTGAAGGCAGCAGCGATGCCGTTAACCGTAAAGCTAATCCTAAAACCAAGACACGTCAAACCAATGTCCATTTAAAAAATGTGACATTTAACATAATATATCAACATGTAGATATTAAGTCATTATTTTGAGTTACTAGGTCAATAATAATGATACTAAACCATTATTTTGAGTTACTAAGTGATTTATTTTTTAGATCAAGTCAATATTTTGAGAAAGTTTCATTATTTTGAGATACTAAGTCATTATTTTTAGATATTAGGTTATTTATAATGATATCAAATCATTATCTTGAGTTACTTAGTCATTACTTTGAGAAAGTTTCTTACTATTTTGAGACAATAAGCCATTATTTTTGAGATACTAAGTCATTAATGATAATACTTGCTCATTACATTGTGATATTGTGTCATTATTTTGAGATAATAAATTATTACTTTGTTGAAGCTTCTCATTATTTTGAGATGATACAAAATAACAGGAGGCCAGTTAATAGACAAACACCTAAAATGAATGTTATCAGTCAGGTAAAATTAATAAACAAGTTTTTTATTTTCAAATTAATTTACTTCTTAGCTCAATTAAACCTACATGGTACAAGGATTGACAGATAAATCTTTATATATTTGTGTTTTTAGTGCAGCTGCTGCAGTTCTGAATTTTATCTGTAAATGTTTTGGTAACATTTATTTTATGAGTTTATTTCTTTTCTTCCATCGTCCATTAACTGAAATCTTGGAATGATTCATAACATAAACCATAAACATAAGATGCTCCTACCAGGAAGAGATCGAATAGCATAATCACACACAACCGCCATACCTGTCTCTCCATCCTGAGAAAAACAGTGTTAATTGATTTTATTGTCATTGTCAGTTAGAAAATTATTGGAGCCAGACAGCACGGTACCAGGCGCCAGATTTGGTCTGTGGGCTGCAAGTTGAGTTTTTATTATAATGATTCTTTTTTGGGCTTTTATTGCCTTTATTGAACAGTAGCAGCCAAAGAGAGACAAGAAAGGATGGAAAGAGAGGAGATGACAATGCAACAAAGGGCTGCAGTGACAAGAACTCAGCATATGACTTACCAAGTGGGCTTTCAGGGCACCCTGCAAGTCATTTCAAGAAGGTTTCTCAGTATAGTGATTTATAGGATCTCTTTTTTCATCACAGGGGCAAAAACGGGCCTCCAAACTTAATGCATCCTTTCACATCTTTGTATATCATTTAAATTGGTGTGCTGTGGTACATTTTATGACATAATGGATGGAGGGTTGAGCAGCGTATAAAAGCTAAAACAACAGATTTTGTCTTTGTGCATAATATATTGTTTTTTAAATGCAGTTTGGTTTGAATTTTCTACACACAAAAGAAACCAGCTGCCTCTGAGCTGTAGGCTACCAAACTACTCAAATCTGAAATAAAGCAGAAGATTCAGCCTGTAAGTTTAAAGGCATTCAGAGTCATTTTGATGGTCTTTAGCATGATGACAAAAATATACATCTAGTTTTGCTTTTATTTTGAAAACACACAGAAATCCCATCGGTGTCTGGCTTGACATGTCCTTGTTTTGTCTTAAAGGTCAGTTGATCCAGAGGTTTTTGTGAGTGAAGTGCTGAACTGTGCTGCACGTTTAAGCGCCTACACTTCCCGTCTGTCTGATTCATAGTCTGATAAAGTTTTTGTAGGTCAAAGGTGGCTGGTTTGCTTTGTTGTCCTTCTCAGAAGAGATGTGGAGAGTTGCGGTACATGTGTTCAGCCCTGAGAAGAACGGTGTGTGATGTGATGAGATGGTCTCGTTCAGGCTGTGAAACCTCTTTGTGGTGGTTTTAGCTTTCAGCTCCTGAAAGATTTGTATTGATCCTGAGAAAGCAGGAGGCAGGACTGGTGTCTCCTTTCATTTCACCCCGTTCGTCCGTCCTCCTCTGCCATCTGCTCACTGTATTATGAATTATTGTCGTCTTTTCTTCTTCACCTCCCTGGTTATTCTCTACAACACCCGTCTCACCTGATTGATCTGTGGTGGCTGTGATGCTGCTCAACACCTTTAAAAAAAGATAAACACAACTTTTGTGTGACACAGGATGAACCCTGTTTCAGTAAGTCAGACACTGTCTTTGTAACCTAACTGCACTTTAATATGAGATTACTGCTTAATTATTATATAATTTATTGATTATTGTCCAACATCATGCATAGTGTTTGTGAAACAAGTCTGACTTGATTATTTTAAAAAAGTTTCACACATAATAATGTAATGATTAGTTTATTAATGGATTAGATTATTAATCGATAATAAAATTAATCGCCAACTCTGTTGATAGTCAGTTAATTATAACAGTTTAGTGAACATTCATAGCGATGTACTTTCTATACTGTTTATAACGGCACCCCTGGTCCAGTCCTTTTTCTCATCTTTGCGCCGTTGAGTTTCCTGTCTCTTATACACATCTAGATGTGTATAAGAGACAGGTATAAACAGTATAGAAAGTACACCAGTATGAATTGGCGTATACTGCATGAATACTAACTATACCATCCTGACCAGTAGCTGTCTCTTATACACATCTAGATGTGTATAAGAGACAGCAACACAATATTATATTGATTCTTTGGACTACAGTGTCACAAAGTCTACCAGTATGATTTCGATTTGATTTAATTCAGGAGCCTTGTGATCAATATGAGACAAAGACGGACACAGATATCATATGTCCATTGAACACAATCGGTTGCATTTTGTGTCAACACACAAGAAGCAAGTAAATTATGTTTTGAGAGTTTTATGACTGAAATCTTCCTGACGCATTTGTGGCACAGACGTGTCATGGGAATTTCAAAATAAAGGCATAGTTTAAAGATCAGATCTATAAACATATTCATGGTAAAAAAAAAAAAAAAGTGGAAACACTATAATCCAATGAAAAGATGTGTGTCCTGTTTGTCCAATTAGCAGTTTAGCCCAACTTAACACACCCTCCTTAACGGTGACATTTCCGTTGTACACTGCATCCACAGACGTGTCATATGCACATAAAGTTGGTGCCCACAGGAGGCCACCTACGTGGAAAATTTCATGGCCATAGAGAAACTTTATGTGACGAAGGACCATCAGCTCATGTTAATGTTAAACACTGCGTCTACAGAAAACT
>JAJHUR010129519.1:4716-45041 GCA_027495735.1 Lutjanus campechanus | reverse complement strand
ACTATAAAATACAATTATGTGTGTAGGATGAATTACATGACCAGCAGAAAACAGGCAATTTGAGCGTCACTTTGAAAACATTTGTCATCCATCAGTGATTTCCATCGTGTAAACGCTGTGCCGATGTTGATTCGTGTTTTTTGCCGTCTCTTGTCACGCTGGCGTTTACTCTCGTCGTGTTTCCGCATCTTAGATGACGGTCGTTCAGTGTCCGCTGCTTTTTGTTGTGGTACAGAGTAGATATGATCCTCCATTTGTCTGAATTTTGGCTGCACAGTGCCAGACAGTCTGCCAGTAATCACCCGCGTCTGTCGTCCTCTTCAGCTTCCGTGTTAATGATGCGGCGTCTACGTAAGCGCATAATGGCGATCTCTAGAGTTGCTGTTCATGTAGTTTGTCGGCTCTGCGCTGCCGTAGCGAAAGATGTCAGCCTCCATGAATGCGCGACCCGCTCCTATGTAATTATAAATAGCGATTTCTAAGGCAACGCAAACATAAAGGTTAAGAGTCTGAGTTCGTTGATGATAATAAATAACATACTTATGTATAATATATTTCATTTTTGTCAGTAAATCCCTGTAAATATTACACACTGTAGCTTTAATGGGCACTTGCCAGGTTTTGTCCACTAAAAGAGCACCTTAGAGGGTACTTTATCATGTTTTTGTGCACTAGAGGGGCACTTAAGAGGGCACTTTACTATGATTTGTCGACAAGAACGACACCTTTAAGGACAGTTCATCATGTTTTGTCTAGTAGAAGAGCATGTTAGAGGGCACCGTACCATGATTTGTCCACTAGAAAGGCATTTTAGAGGGCAGTTCATCACATTTGGTCCACTAGAAGGGCACTTTAGAGGGCACTTACCACATGTTGTCCAATGGATGGGCACCCTAGAGGGCACTTTACCATGTTTTGTCTACTAGAAGGGCACTTTAGAGGGCTCTTGCCAGGTTTTGTCCACTAAAAGGACACTTTAGAGGGCACTTTATCTTTATTTGTCCACTGGAGAGGGGCACTTTAGAGGGGCACTTGCCATATTTTGTCCACTGCAAGGGCATCTTAGAGAGCACTCACCATGTTTTGTGCACTAGAAGGGCACTTCACCGCAATTTGTTCAATAGACAGGTAACCTTAGAAGGCACTTCATCACATTTTGTCGACTAAAAGGGCTTGTTACATGGCACTTTATCACATTTTGTCCCCTAGAGGGGCACCTTACAGGGCACTTTAGCATGTTTTGTCACTTTTGCGTCTTGTTTTCAAACACGGAGGCACCAATGGCTCATAGCATAAACTTTGTATCATGTTAGGAGTATGAGGTCGTAGTGAGTGTTGGGGGGAGTAGTGAGGCTGAAACATGGGAATCATATGGGTGAAGTGAAGCGCACAAGAAACACTCCCATGTTATTTATTCATGTTCTATTCTAAAAGATGCAAATTTATTGTTCGGCTGATCTCGACGTAAACACCCGTGTCCTCGTTTCTATATGGGAGGTCTTGTGACCTTATTATCGTTCCTCTTTTGCAATTGAAATGCTCTGATTGTTCTAAGCATGCTCATCCCTGCAGACTGCAGTCATATCTCAGAATTTTACTCCAACCATAACATGACAACACAACGATTTATGCGTGCAGTAAACCTGATGCTTTTTGTTGTCTGCCATGAAAATTTGAACATTTTAATCCAAAATGAGGCTATATGAATAAATCAGTGCTTAAATCCTACATGATAAATGCTGCTGTAAACGATTTCCTCACAAATTGGTGCAGTTTCTGGTTTTATAATCACCTGTGTTTGAGGGAAAAATGGCTTATGAATGTCAGGCAGTGAAGTCTTTCCAAAATAGATGTATCGTTTTCGAATGAGCCCCGTTTTTATCTTTTTTTCCCCCAAAATAGTCTGAAAAGAAATCAAATGAGTAATAGGAATAAATTTGCTGCAGGGCTGGCTGCAGTAGAAATGTGGATGAGTGTGGTTGACTGGGCCTCCGCCCACGCTTTATGCTTCGACTTCATACAGTGTTCCTCTTTCGGATCTTTCAGGTCAGTTTTAAGCGCGATGTCACAGCAAAAGCCCTGAAAATATATCATCAACGGTGTGAATCAGACTTCACAGATATCAAAACTGATGGAGAGGGGTGGAGGAATTCTCTTTTCTGCTGCCGTCGCTGTCGCTGCCCATCAGCTCGTTCTGCTCCGAATGTGAGAAGGGACTTAACTAGATCCACTATCTCAACACAGGCACTTTTATGAGCCTCAGTAGCTTTATTCAAATAGCGTTCATTTACAGTCACATAAAGGGGAAAATTAAACCAATAACTCACGCACAGACAGACTCGCACACTGTCTCATATGGAAATCAACACACATAAATGCATACACCAACACAACTCATTACCCACACGTTTTTTAAATGCAGGCACACCAGAGGTGGCAAACTACACACATTCTTCACTCAAATAGAAGTACAGATCCTTGATTAAATATAGACTCTGGTAAAAGTTGAAGTACTGATTCAACTTATTTACTCAATAGTGAAAACGTACAGGCTTTGAAATGTATGCAGTTATGAGTAAAAGGTCACCTTCTGAAGGACATTTCTAGCAGATTCTCTGCGGTCGAGTATGTTATGTTTTGTCATGTCTCTACGTTGTTTGTCATGTCTTTTTCGTCTTGTTTCGTCTTTTTTGTTTATCGTTCTATTACTTATGTTTAGAATTATTACAGCTTGTATGTCTTGTTATGCCTTTTTAGTCTCGTTTCCTTGTGTTTCATCTTTTTATGTGATTTTTTTTTTTATCTTGAAGCTTTTTGTCTTGTTGCATCATTTTTCGTTTTGCTGTCATTTTCATCTTTTGTAATTTTTTGTCTTTGTCTTTTGTTGGTTTTCATCTTATTGCATGATTTTGTTTATTGTTGTTGTTTATTCCGACTTTTTTGTCGTAATGTTTTAGTCTTGATTTATTGTTTTTTGTTTTGTTATGTCATTTTGTTTTTGTTACATCATTTTCGTCTTTTGTCATTTTTGTCTTGTTACAGCTTGTTATGTCTTTTTTGTCTTTTTAGGGGATATTTCAATGGTTTTCATCTCATTTCATCATTTTTGCTCTTGTTACATATTTTATTGTCTTGTTTCATTTGTCGTGTCAGTTTTTGGCTTGTTAAGTCTTTTTAATCTTGTGTAATTTTTCTTCTTGTTTCTTTTTCGTTTTGGTAAGTAATTTTTTGTCAGTTTTTGTCTCATTAAATTCTTATTAAATTTCCTCTTGTGATATAATTTTTGGTAATTTTTCAGGTTGTTACGTCTTCAATTGTTTTTGTCTTCCCCCCTTTTCACCATGTTTCATCAATTTTTGTCATGTTATGTCATTTTTCGTCTTACGTCTTTTTTGTCTTGTTATATCTGTGATATACACTGATGGATACACCAAGGAATTATCATTTCTGTGTGTCCTATCCATTCAGGCTGAATTTGGTCTTTGGGAAGGCGGTATGCAATGATGCAAAATAAAAATTGTCAACTCAAATGCATCAAAACTAAAGTAACAAGCCTTTTTACAGTGTGAGGGGTAGAAAGTACAGAGAGCACAGCGACAAAGTATTTGTCTTTAGTTACTTCCCACCTCTGAAGCACACATCACATGTGAAACACAACATTTCAATTCAGCTTTCAAAGTTGTCTTTATACAAAGTTGAGTTTTCTTTCCAGAAATGTTTTGTTCAGCCAAACTCCCCAACAAGGGAGGGTCCCACAGCTGGGACTGAGAAGAATCCTAAAGCTGCTTTTGGAGCGCTAATCTGAAAAGCCTTTTACCGTCCTAGGGCCCATTAGCAGCATCAGTGTCTCTGGGAAACAGCGAATGGCTGAGCGAGAGAGCAAGAAAACACAGCTGAAGCAAAAGGTTGCCAGTTGCCTTTTTTACGCTTCTTTGCAATGTTTTTACAGATTCACAGATGTTTGGTGGCACTGAGTACTCCCAGATTGACTGAAAAATTAGTTCTCTGGGTCTCACATGGTTAAAGCCCTACTTATCTGAAGGAACACAGTGTGTTTTCTTTAATAATGCTACATCAAACATTTTCTGGTGTGAAACATGGAGTACCTCAGGGCTCTGTTCTTGGCCCGCTCATCTGCCACACTGGGACTTCTCTCTCTCAGATAGCTGACGGTGGCTCCTTCCAGATGTTTTCGATCTGGATCCTTGTCCACCAGGAGATTCAGCCTCTCCCCTTGTCTCTCTCCCTTTGTGCACTTGTTTCTTTTCTCCTGTCTGGTGTGTTTTAGCTTTGCCTCTACTTTGACTCAGTGGGTGCCCACTGTGTGTATAAGCCTGCCATTGGGCGCTGGTTTCAGGTGGCATCGGGACATCCGCTTTAGACTTTTGTCATATCTTTTGAGTCCTTTCAGTGACATGTGATGTGCATATGTCACATGACTTTTGTGTTGTAGTCCATTCAGTGTTACATGACTTTCACCACATGATTTCCATACTTACATTTTATTTTTGTGCGTGATTAGTAACATGTTTCTATGGTGTGGCAAACTCAGAACACATTTGTTTGTTGCTTTACACAGACTTTGATAAAATATCTTATAAAAGATATTGGTATCTGTATTGACATCTGTGATTCTGGCCCTGTATTACTTGATATCAGATCCAAATCAAATTTTCGCCACCCCTACTGAGAATAATGGGTGTTGTGTGTTGTAAAGCCCCATGAGAATAATTTGTGATTTGTGATATTGGGCTCTGTAACACTGGCCATTTATGGGTCATTTCCCTGTTGATTGAACCTGGGGTTGAGATCCTACACGCCACACTGGAAAAACGGGCAGTGCCAAACATCCTCAGCAGGAGACCACTTGGCCAGCCTGCTTCTGTCATCAACCTTTCATAAGAAATCATGTAAAAATCCAGTCGACAACAAACCTCAGAAGGAAAAAAGAACAAAAAACACATTTTCCCCAGGCGCTGCGAACCCAAACGTCCACTTAGGCTGGCCACTTTAAAAAGCTTTTTCATCAAGCTTGAGTATTTTAATGGCTCTTTCTTAAATCACATATTCGTTCTTTGTTATTTTGTTTGAAATGTGTTTATCCAGCGCAGAAAACAAAAAACAAAACAAAAAAAAGTTAGCATGTGTATCCAACAAAGGGTAAAAACAACAAACAAGTTATTAAAAGACAAAGTTCTGTGATATTTAGTGAAACACTGTATCGATTGCTGGCAAAGCCCCCTCTTGCGCCATTTAAAATGCTCTCATGCTGCTGCTTTCTGTTCTTGAAAGAAAGGACAAAAAAGAAACTGGCACCAGGTTTTTGGCCTCCTGTCAGCTTCTGGCAGCAGTGTAACCCTTTAAAGACATGAACAATGAACTCTTGCTCTTTCTGTGTGCCCTTCTGTCGTGAAGCTACAGAGCGTATCCCCCATTACACAGATCCTCTCTGGATGATACAGCAGACTTTCTTTTATGTTCTACGAGTTCCTGCTTTAAATCTGCAGCACAGCGCCAACACCGGGGTTTCTGTTTGTTTGTTTTTACCGACTGAGCCCTCATTATGTTTCTGCAAAGTTCACATATTCACTGTCAATGTTTTTCTATTGGCTATTCCCTCATTACCAACACATTAAAGGGATGGGTTTGATTTTTTGAGGTAGACAGAGTCAGCAGCAAAAAGGTATTTTAGCCATTAAAAAGAGATCCACCGCCACTTTAATTTGCCATCAAGACAACCTTTTCTGATGGGAAACTGGTGTTATATAAGCCAAATAATGCTCTCTCCAAACCAACCAAACTCCAGAGGAAAAATCAGTCATTTTACTTTGAGGAAAGAGGAGTTGCTGGTCTACTGCTGCCTCGATCTGTTAGTTTGTTTGTGTTATTGCATGACTTCTGTGTTCTAAAAAGATAGCTCGGATTCACCAAAGTCACACAATAACACAAACAAACTCACCAATGGAGGCAGTGGTAGAGCAGAAACTCCTGTGTTCTGCAAGGGAAAATTCCTGATTTCACCTATGGAGTTTGGTTGGTTTGGAGAGACCACCATTTGGCTTATCTAACTGGGGTTTCCCATCGGAAAAGACCGTCTGATGGCCAAGTAAACCAGTTAAAATGTTCTAAATAAAGCATACAATACAACTGATCGACAGATTTTTTTTAGGTGGACCTTTTTAAGTTGCTAAAAAAAGTTAATCCAAGTAGAAGGACATCAATAGTTGCCAGGTAGAATGCAACTGGATTTGCGTTTTTGATGTTTTTAAGGAATAAAATAAGACTTCCTGGAGCAACTTCCTGGATAATAATAGTAAATGGGGTGCTGCATGAAACAAGACAGCACAGTACTGATGCCATAACCTGGCTCTTGCATGACAACCAGGACAGACGCACCATGTTAAAAGTTTAAACCAAGTACCGGTAAATTATTTCACAAAAGAAACTTAAATGTGAACACAGCTAAGACGCAAAAAGGCATGGGATGTGAGTGTCAACAATGTAGGGTATGCATGAAGGGTGAGAATGGTGTCTGAACGTTGTGAAGTCCATGAAAAGCATAAGTACTTACGGAAAACTTTGGTTGACTCATCACCGTCAGGATGCCTGCAGGGAGAAGGAGAGAGACAGAGAATGAGTTCCACAGCCTGATTTATACTCTGGCCACACTCGGTCCAGGTGTCACCAGTTGGGCACTGATTACCAGCTCATCCCACGATGAAATACAAATGAACACAGACGCTGCTGACTAGCAGCAGCAGTCGTGACAATGGCAATATCTGTGCTGTCAGTTCAATGAAGCTATAATACTGGATATATGAACATGACACTACTTCCTGCACTGGCCAGGAAAGCTGCCATAATCACCATAAATCACTAGTGCAGAAAAGTTGCATATGAATATCATTTGTTAAAAAACTGGACTGGAATGGAAGACAAACAAAAGGGTGAACAGCTCCTCACAGAAGGCAGCCGAACAATCAGTAAACAGCCACATGCACAGGCAGTCATTAGCATACTAACAGCCAATTAGGTCACAACCTTTGATATCAGAGAAAGCCGGGTAAGAAAACAGGAGGCAAGCAAACACCTGTTTATACTTAAAATGAGTTTTTAAGATCACTCATTGGACATCCAACCCGCTGCCAAATGTTGGCAAGCTGTTAAATTGGTTAATCCCTCACTGTCTACAACATAGCATTGCAGGAAAGATGAGCCTGATTGGCTTATCTGTCTAAGAGGTTGGGTCTTACATGCATACTAAAGTTCTACTAACACATTTTGGCCCAATTCTTTAGGCGAAATCTTGAAAAAACAGTCAGTAGACACAGTGTCTGGACTGCTGTGATAGTTCACAGTAATCACGCAGTAAGCCCTCACATCCATGCTGGACAAAGTGCCTCTGTAAATGTAAATGTCACATGTTTTGGTCTGTTTGGTCATGTTTTAAAACTGATACTTCGCCAGTTATGCTGCCCCCTACCAGCGTCCTGTTGGAAACTGTCCCCCTGCACTTTTCTAATCGTTCAATGGTGCCCACTGGAAACTCATGAGACTTAAAAACTTTTTAAAAAGTCTAATACACAATTTCCACCAGGCGTGGCTGCGTCGCATTACTGCTGTGCCCTGGCAGCCGGAGCTATCCATGGCAATTCTAGACAATGCTTGTGATACCACCAGAAGGGCCGCGGTGCATCCCAGAAGCGGCTTCAAGTACGTGCCGGGTCTATCTTTGACGAATGCCCCATCAATTACCACGGAGCAGATTGAACGGGCAGGAAGTCAGACACAGAGAATCCAGTTAATTTTCAAAATAAAAGACCCCATGCAGACTCACCATCATAAAGAAAGAGAGAAAAGAAACTATTTAACCACACTGGCTGCTTATCTATGGTAGAAGCACAAAGAGCAAGGAAAGAGGACCTACTGTAATCAACAAAATCTGAACAAGTAAACATAATCAGGCAGACAAACACTCCGCTGCTGAAATGCTACTGAAATGCTGCTGGTGAGGCTTGCAGCTGGTGTGGAGGACAGATCAGAACCATGGCGCAGACGTGCTGTGCTTGGTGGAATCAAATGGTAGTGTTTTTTTGTTTTTTTATAGAACTTGTGAAAAGACATCAAGTGTCCAGAATACCGCAAGTCTAGGTTACAGGCAATTCAGTACTACATAGTTCTCATTGTTTTCACATATTTTCAGGAACTATTTTCTAACATGTACAACCTGTTTAGAGGAAAAGCTCCCTTTTTCCTTCACACAGACTTTGAAGAGACAGGAAACAGCGCGGTAACTGCAGTAAGTGGCTGAGCAAAAGAAATCCAGACAGAAAGGCAAAGAATAAACAGGTGTGTTTACTGTAAAAGAAGTATGTAACACACGTGAAATCTCACCAACAAGCAGCAGAAGCAGGAAGCAGCGAGACCTGTAAACTCAGGAAGGGGGGAAAGAGTGTAAGAAGACAGGTGGTGAACAAGAGCTCGGTAAGCCGGCAGGGAAACAGGTGTTCAGGGACAGCGCCATCATTTTTTATTCACATTTGCATCTTATAAATATTTGATAAATTAATAGTTTCCTCCATCTGGTGTGTGTTCTGTGCTGCTGCTTCTGTACGTGGATGTTCTCCTCGTTCCTGTAGGTGTTGAGCAATCTGCGCGTTCGTTTGACTGATCGGCACGCCGAGTGACTAAGCGGCTGCTTGAACCCGCCGCACTGGCTTGCTCGGCAGGATCCATTGAGAAAGAGTGAAGATTCCATTTTTAAAACGTTCTCTCCTCCACTTTTTTACCTGTAAGTTCTGCCTGTTTGACATCGGCTAATTTGTGTACGTTAAACAATAGAGAGACGGGAAAAAAAAGAGTGGGAGATGAGCTGTGAGTGGAGCTGTCAGTCAACTATTATATTCACACTTTTCATAGGACGTTCTCATCCCACCAGCAGACATTTCTGTCACTATTATAGTTTGTTAATTAGTGTACGAGGTTAGACGAGACGGGGAGAAGAAAGCCTCTTTTTTGAGCCTCCTGCTGCGCTTCAAATGTTTGATTCTGCACAGCTGGAGTTTTCAGGCCTACTTTCAACTGCCCTGTCTCTCCCATCCCTTCACTTTGATTTTTGTTTAGACAGAAAAGCCTTTATCCACTGACAAGATCAGTTTGGCTGTGTCTTTACGAGCTCAGAGTTGAATATCAGTGTTAAACCCTTGCTTCCGAAGGCATTTGCACATTAATCTTAGAAAATCTCTTTACAGGGCTGCGTGCTGCACCTTTAAAGACATCCGCAACTGCTGCGGCTTCTGTGTGTTAAGAAAATAAATCAGCCTCGTGATAAAAGCAGAGGGGTAATTAAAATGAGCTAATAGACGTTATTAGCTATTCATCAGCTGCGATTGCGTTCAAACTTTCCCTGGAGGCACGGTGATCCTCCCAAACAGGAAAAGTGCTTGAAACAGGTAGCGCGGCGTCTTGCTGAATACCAATTAGCTCCGGCTGCTCGGCTTTCCGTGGCTCAACCATGTGAATCATTTGACAACAGAGTAGCCGTTTTCCACGGCTGGCTAATTCAGCACAATGCCTGCGAGGGAGGCAGACAAGGAGCGCCGCAGGGAGAATGTCATGAGTATTTGAGAAAGGTTAGACAGAGAGGAGAGCGTGTTGCTATCATACACGCCATTCATCACTTTTATACCACACAGTCGCAGAGGGCTGATGTGGGTGTGTCTGGCTCTGTCTTGATGTGTGCTGTGTCTAAGTATGTGTGCAGGTATCAGTGTAGAGAGGACCACTGTTCCAGTGTATTTATGTGCGACGAGGGAGTGTGTGCCTCTGTACACACGGCCCGTCTCCAGAAAATACCCCACCAGCTTATGCATGATTTTACAAAGCAGAAGATGGTACACGGTGGAGGGGGGGGAACTGTCCACTGTTCCGATGGCCCATTATTTTGAAACCCCAGCAGTCTGTAAAATGTCCCATTGGAATGAAAGACCATTTGTCCGACAGCCTGTTATCCTGAAAACAAATTTGCCCATCGCTCCCAAGGCCAAGTGATCCAAAAATAAAAACTCTCTCTGCGGTTGTTAGGCTGGAAACAGATGCATCTTGACACACCCGACCACTTAATACCCGGGCTGGTGGGTGAAGCTGTGTTTGGATTGTCTGTTTTCAAGCAGGAAAAGATGTCTGGTCTGGTCTGGTCTGGTCTGGTCACAAACTTTCTCATATTACAGCGAAACAGTGCACCAAAATATGCTTCCGAAAACATTAGAGGTGAGAAATAAGCAATGCAGTGACAGATTTTTTGCATAAAGTTGTTTGCATAAAGTCGAGCAAAACGGCCAATGGTCCATCGCCTCGCCACGGCATATCCATCATGCACCACCTAGGCAGGATCACCTGCTCTCCATAGAAAATGAATAATAATCTTTGGACTCTGTGGTCTTTGCATCCAATCTGTCAACTGCTACAGTCCATTTTTTTTGGACTGCTGGGGTTCTGGCGGATGGTTTGGTGTACAAAGCATCTGACTTTCACAACTAAGACTAGTTTGTTCTTTTACTATGACGATGACCATTCCCTAATCTTAAAGTAAGTCTCCACTTATCCAACAGGAGTCAGTGAATGGAGAAAGATGGAGGCCAGTCACATCAGATGCTCAACAAAGACCGTCTTTCAATAGCTGACGGGAGTTATGAACTCTGCCCCATATATGACCATCCCTTATACTGTAATGTGACATTTCACATTTTGATCATATGATGATATCCAACTCAGTTTATTTGCTGATTATGAGCATGCAGGGCAATCAAAAGTTCAGAAAAAGGTATAAAGTGGACCTCTAATGCAGGTCACAATTTTTCTGTAATGTAGCACAGGCACAGCATCTTTTTTTTTTGTTATCATGATTTGGGTCATTTGTTTTTTCTTTAGACAGGTATGTTATGTGGATGTTGTTCATGTCAGAATAAATCTGATCATTTGCCTCCATAAATGAAGTAGTTTTAGGGCAGGCTTATACCAACGTGGTTAAGTCCAGTTGAACCGAACCCTGGAGCATTTACCTCCTTGGTGCGGTTGGGTTGGTTGGTGTGAATGCTGGATGCGAACTCTGGTCCAGACCAAACAACCACTCACTGGTCCTTCTTGAAGGGGTGGTCTCACATCGCTGTCAATTGAACTCTGGAGCCATTCATTTCTGGCCAGAACGCCATTTGAATGAATCACAGAAGCGTACCATTGTATGTGTCGTTTCAATGGTTAAAAACAATTTCTCTTCCTGTTTTTGTTGACTGCTGAACAAGTAGCACATTTGCTACCGAAATGTAGACTAGTAGGGGACAAACCTGGACTTACAAGACTAAGTTATGCAACATTCATATGCACGGTCTTCAGGGGGGTATTCCATCAACTAAGTCTGCGCTTAAGTGAAAAAGCCTGTCCTGAATTAACTTCAACTTCCACTCAAGGCTTAAGCCGTTCCACTAAGACAATTTAGCCTGATATAGCCAATGCTAACTCAAGCCAGGCTAAAACAAGCTTGCACTGTGTGTGTGCACAGAGAACATAAGCAGCCCAGAACAGCTAATTGTCGAAAAGAGGATAAGATGTCACAAAAAGAAGAGAAAACAAGAACAGTTTTCTTTCCAGCTGCAGAACAAACTCTGAAAATCAAATATACAAAGAATAAAAAGGGTTAATCATGAAAAATAATATTATCACAATTAACATTCCCAAAATGTGATAAGAATGGGATTCTGGTGCACAGCGCAGTGCCCCTTTAGCTCCACTTGATAGAGCATACGTTTCCTGTACTGAGCCCTCAAGAGCCGATGGGTTTGATTCCAACTTGAGGCCGACCTACATGTCACCCTCTCATCTCTCATCCCTCCTTTTCCTGTCTTCAGCTGTACTATGAAGCAAAAAAGACAAAATGCCACAACAATCATTTTTTTCAAAGACATACTAGCCTTCTTATTCTTTTATTTGCATTTGTTAATAAATGTCTAACCTGCTGCAGGACATGAGTCAGTAACTGTTCAGTACTGACACTGACATTACCAACCACATAATCAGCTGCTCCTTAAAACGTTTTCTTATTCATAGGATGTCCACTTGATTTACAAGCGTCATCTGCTCATTGGCAGTGGAAGTCAGAAACTGGACATGAAGCAAAAAAAATGTAAAAAAAAATAAATTATAAGCTGAAGTAGGAAACCAAGAAACTGGAAAAGTATAAATTTAAACAGCAGAAGGACATGGTTTGGACTTTGGACATGCTGTGAATCTTTTTTGTCTTCACAGCTTAAACAAACGAGTGACTGAATAAATACCATGTTAAAAACATTGGCACACTTAAATTATAATTAAGCTTTTAAATAAACAGCTTCACTGTGTCAAATAACCTGTTGGCCTGTGAAGATGGTTAAAGTTGTACAACGTGATTTTCTTTTTTTAGTTAACATATGTTGGAACTAAATGAAACATGTAAATTCGTGCTTGATCACAGAGAAAACGGTCTGAATTTGTGTCTCTACATGGACAGAAGTGATGAGAGCGGAAAAAGACACTTGATGGATCTGTCTATTTTAGATTCTGTTTCTGCCTGCCAGGAATTCTCTGACACACGGCTCAATTAAGCTTCATAGTTAACCTGCCACGGCGCAGGCTAGTTCAGTGGTATGAGTTACCATAGTCATTGAGCAGGGATTGCTATAAGGCACAGTCATGGAATGGATCTCTCATTTAAATTAGCCAGACTTATCAAAATAAGCCAGGATTTTCCTTTATCCACATTGATGGAATACCCCGAACCTGGTGCTCCAAGATGTACGGTATCCAGGTAGACATTGGGATGGGTATGTTGTCTTTTTACCTGCCAACTGTATGACCAATAATGAAATAACTTCCACCTCATTACTTGTGTTTACAATTTCTGGTCCGTTTGGTTTAGGTTTAGGTGTGAGCTCACTCTTAAATAGCTACAAAATGAAAATTTGGCACAAGGTACATCACTTGAAGCATATTATCAGACTTCACACAGTTCCCCCTGGAACCACAAAAGGCTTTATACAGACTTAAATGGTTAAAATCAGTGGAATTCCCTTTTAACCATAGCCGTGTAAGATCAGCTTTATTTTTAAAAGGAGATGAAAATGTACAGATGACAGAGGGAGCTAACACGCCGGGACAAACCGACAAAGAAAGCCAAGGAACAGCAGGGAGTCGTGTTTGCAGTTGGAAGGCAAAACCATATGGTGACTGGTAACATTATCAAGCAATTACCCACAGTGAGTATCTGGTGTGGCCTTGTAGTTTTGTTTTAAGTCAGAGGTTTCACACTTCATGCATCTGCATTATCGAAGGCATAATCTGGTCGTTTCACACTGAAGCCGCTGATTAGTTTTTCCAGATTCAACAAAGGCTGATGCAAATAAACAGCTCAAGCTCCCAGCAACTCTGCCACCCAGTCCCCTGAGCCAGTGTAACATGCAGAACGTTATGGATTTAAGCTTCAACTATTTTATTAATCTCAAGTTCTCTTTTTAATTCATTAAATAAATGTAATCAACTAAATTTTGCATGCTGTACGGATTCATGGACAACATCATTATCACATTAAAGCAAACTTTACTTTCTCACATTTCTTTGATCACAGGAGACGAATTCTCGCCCAAAAAAAAGGCAAAGTATCGAGGCGTGCGAGAGCACATGTTGGTAAGAAGATAATGACAGCTCTTGAGGTCCATTTCGAGGACTAATCTTTGTTCCTCAAATCAAACATAAAAAGGCAATTCTCTGTGTTAATGAGCTCAATCATTCTTCCTAAAAGCTTCAATAATTCATTTGCTCCCAGATTGTCAGACATCCATAATGAATAACATCCACGGTGAATTATTTACACAGTCATCCTTCGTAGCACAACTTACTGACTGACACTGAGTCACCCAGTGTGTCTGATGGGCTGTTATGTGTGTGTGTGTGTGTGTGTGTGTAGATTTCATGCTGACATTTGGCTCCGTAATGGGCTCACAACTAAGAAGTAGTAGTGACATTCTGTGTGAAGAGAACCAGTGCAAAGACTAATAACATCATTTGGCGTGTACTGCCAGCTCCCCCATCAGTGCAAAGCAGGGACATGCACAGTAGAACAATAATTCATTATTAGAAGACACCAGAACATGTTGACATTTGTTCATCAGTTCCAAAAAAAAAAAAAAAAAAAAAACCACTGCGCAAACAAATATAAAATGGGACTGTGCTCAAAAACTAAAGACATCCTCCTCTGCAGAGTCAAAGTTCACTGTTACATCAGAGGACAGAAGTGGAAGTTTGTGAAACGTTGGAAATCTGGTGACTCCAGTTCTTGGCTGCAGAACACAATATTAGCCAATTCTGTAAACTTTGCCCCCGCAGGCTGAGTCAATAAATTCACCTGTCACAGCGTTCTGCCTTCAGTTCTGGGTCAGAAAAATTCTAATTCAGTGGACATGGCTTTAAAGGGAACGCTTATCTGGCTTTGCACACTAGCAGGTAATCTCACGGTTTTTATACGTTTATCTAAAATGGAGAGGATCATGACAGAGCATTTGTATACTGCTTAAGGTATAACATGCAACATTTTCCTTAAAAAATAATGTATAGACTCATATAAACATAATACGTTTCAGTAGTCACTCATAACCCACTAGAAGTGTGTGGGTTATAACTGTGTGTGCTGTATCTGCCTGTATTTCCTTATTTTTTCTCAATGTTTTTTGTGCAAAAATGTTTGTATTTGATGTCCTGATGCATTTAGGTACAGTCTGGGCAAGCCCTTCTGACTTTAGCTTTAAAGTAACTTATGGGAAGGTAAAAAGTTAGATATAATATGCTGTGTGTTTGTGTGTGTTTGCAGTCTGGTCCTCCTCTGCAGCTCAAGATGAAACTGACGATTGCAGCTCACACGCTCACGCTCTATCAGCTGCTCTCAAGGTAAACTGTTAATGTTTGCTCTACCATAAAAAGCTCCTTCAATATGCACTTTAACATATCTCACATGCTTATTGAACAAATCAAAAAAAAAAGAAAGAAACAAACAAACAAAGAGTTGCTGATCCACTGTGTGATATTCTGAGTTTCTGTTGTCAGTGGAACAAAACAGCTGTACTGTCTGGTCTTAACCAACAGGTGGCGGTAGAGTGTGGCGAAACCCTGACACAGAGTGCAGAGCAGACAGCTGCTCTGCTGCTCTCTTTGAGGAATCTGACTGATACGCTGCACAAACACCAGCTGAAAGGTGGGAGGATGAGCCACAGACATTTGTTTGTGTGCGTTCTTGTTGTTTAATCTGTGGGTTTAAGACCTCGAGTGTGAAGACATCGCTCACCACTTTATAGGGCCCTTAAGAGAGTTCACACTTGATTTTTAGGGAGAATATTTAAATTACATATCCAACTGTATAACCTCAGTTGGGATAGGCAGGAAGTTGAAAGGCCTATTCTTCTTAACTTTAACAGACTATGGTGTATAATGTGCCATAGATATATTCTAATGAACTAGACAGTGAATGCAAAGATGGGGCCCATTCAGACCTATGAGCGCTGCTTGCTCTTTTCTGGCTTCTGGGTTTACTTCCTGGTTATACGGCCCACTTAATGTGTGCAGTAATGCTTCCCCACTTACCCCCACCTCGCTTGGCCCATAGGCTTTACCTTGTGAAGATGTCACAGATTTTCAAAATTGCTTTTTACAGCTCGAGGAAAGTTTCACAAATATAAAACCTGGATCAAAAATTCATAATGGAAAGAGTCATAACTGACCTTGTCTGCAGGTCAAGGTGTCCTGTCAACAGTTTACAGACATCTCTATTACAACTGTGGCCTATGGGGGAAAATGCTTTTTGAGCCGGTGGGGAATTTTCACTACAATACCGCAAGTGGCCATCTATAATAAGTCTATGGTGCACGGAGCAGAAGCTTCACATAGCCAGTTGGAAGCAGATGAGTTAAAGCTCATCAGTGCTCCCTTTCTGTATGAAAATAGACGCGTACTTTTTAAATGATATAACTGTCACTGCTCAAATACTTCCATGTGTCCTGCAGCAATACATCTTCTAGAAGGCGCTGCTCAGAGTCAACCCTGAAGAACAAGTAATCAGCAAACAGCAAACATGGTGACACTGAAGGAGGCTGTAATGTTCCTCTTGAGAAAGAGGCAAAAGCAGACGCAGCGTTGTAGACAGAGGCGGTCTGTGCGCCATTACATACATCACGACACGTGGACGGAGAATTCTGAAGAACACCATTTACAATACTATTGGATTTTTAAAACTTCTTTTTCACGTCGTGCGGTCGTGTCTTGGTTGAATTACTGGCCACACTGCTACGCTGTCCCCATGACTACCAAAAGTACCGCTCTGTCTGGTCCGTATCTGTAAGCTTTCAGGAAACATGCAAAAGTACGGACGAAATGAACTTACAGTATTTACAGAAGGCTCCGTCCGTATCAGCATGCATATCTGACATAGAACATAAATGCGCCTTAACGTGAAACAAAGGACAGTATCATGGAAGTAAAGCACACAAAAAATAGTTGTTAAAGATTAGATATTGTACTGGTGATTCTTTTATTTTACACTTGTGATGTAAATAAGGAAATAATAAGGCTATGGCGATCACTTTCAGAAAGTCAGAGTGCTCATGGGGAGCAGTAAAATTTACCAGTTTTGTCACATTTTTAAAGGCACTTTAAGTATAACACTGAATTAAGTGAGCCCTGCCTGGCAAACAGAATAATTACTTCCATCTGAAGATGCTCTCATCACTGATTACAGATTAAATGTTGTGATCCAATTTCTGCTGATGGACTCTTGCAGGTAGTAATTGCAGAAGTGGCTTTTCACACGCGCCTGAAATTTTAGAGAACGAAGAACATGCACTTCTAGATTTAATGGAAATTGTGTGGACTTCAACAAGAGTCTGTAAAGTATCGGGGTTAGGCTCGAGGGATAAATAGAAGGGCTGCAGATAACAACAGAAATAGTAATACTGAAAATGTTTTAGAATGCTCATTTATTAAATAATGATTGATTGATAGAATGCCAAGGAGCTGAGCCGACGCAATGCCCTGATGCCGAAGTTCCCGAAAATGGAGGGCTGGCATGTGTCACCGTTTCCAACAAGCGCTACTGCAAACCTTTATGCAACCATGTAAGTGGTACATTTTCTGGATAGTTCTGCACAAAAAGGAAAAGTAGTCTGAGTGATATAACTTGAATCTTCTGTCACAGGGTTACGACTTCGGTTTTCTGAGGAGGAGCCGTTTGTATGATGAATGCAGTGAGCAGACAGGATATAAATGGAACAGCCAGTACATAGGAGGGAACAAGCTGGCTGTGTGCAACAGTAAGGCTGTATTTTATTAACTAACTCGCATTTAATAACTTTTCACTGGTTGCTAATTTCAGAGCAGGAACTGATTTAAAAGGAACCCAGCCCTCCTAAAATGTACTCCTGATTATTTCAGAGCAGTTTTGTTTTATTACTTTTTTATGTCTAAAACCGTCTGTACAAGGAAACTCACATTATATATTTATACAGTGGCACTTTATGTCGGATGTTAAGTTGAGAAGCTGAACTTTCCAACTCTCCGTTTCCAGAAGCAGCAATTCAAGTTTCGGGAGCACAGTCGGCGTATTTTCCAAAAGATCAGGACTGCCTGACAACCAAGAGCAGCAGCCAACTGCAGAGCAGCGTCGTTGAAGATTTAACCACCAAGCTGAAGAAGCAAGGCATAGAAGGAGAGCCACAGTATGCTTGTCTCATATGTGGATGACCATGAGGCAGAAATGAGAGTGGAAAAATTCATCTAACGTGTCATGAATGTTGTGGTGTTTAAGTCCCTCAAAGCTGCACGAAGAAATGAAGCTTGTCAAGTTTAAAACCGTCTGAGAGGGTTCAAAAATAAAAGTGCTCTTGAACCTGAATGGTTTCCTTGTTTGGTTATTTGTGCACACAAAGTTAAAGCGATATTCCACTTTCCCAGAATAAGCCACTCAGTATGTACTCACCACTATACCGATGTGATGATGGGTGAAGGTCTTCAGTTCTCGCGAGACTTCCCGCCTGCGTCCATTAAGAGATACACGAAGTCTCGCGAGATCGACGCCATGTTTACATCCTACCTGCTACATGCTACAGTTGACATTTCAGCTAAAAACATGGCGTAAATGGCGTCTTTTGCGGTTAACTTTTAATGTCGCGGCTCGCGGACACTTGGATTACACGTTTATGTATCATGTTTGGACTAATATCATATATGTCATAAAGACTACATATCCCCCCCCATGCAATCTCAAGCACAGAGGTGTCTTCCTTCTCTCTAATATAATGGAACTAGATGGCACTAGTCCCGTGGTGCTCAAAGCAGAAGATTGAAAAATTCAACAGCAAAGTGTCTTTCCAGAAAATCACCAGGTCATGACTTTTTAGAAAGAGACGCTGGTTTTGAATTTTTCAAATGTTCTTGGTGCTTTGAGCACCGTCTGATGATGAAATTTACAAATCACATGGACCTCAGCTGACCCTCGCGCGCTCGTGAACGTGGAGAGCGTTCGATGGAAAATTACGTGAACCGAAACGTGGTAAACACAACTGTATCACTTCAGCAGCCACTGTAGAATACAAAGGCAGCATTAGCGCTCAAAGAGGAACAATTTGGACTGAAGGCTGGATCGTTTTCTGTGGGATAAAAAGCTGCTTTGCTGCATTTACATTGACAAAAGGTTGGATACATCTGCAAGTGTCTGATTGCTGTCTTCACTGCTTTCCCTCTGACTTCATTCTACTAATACTGTCTCACAATTTATGTGCTTGATGGCGAGACGTGGACCAGAGCAGCAGTTAAAATGAGGTTAACCACTCTGCCAAATGGACTGCTTTGTCTGCTGTTCTGTCTGCTCTCAGCTTTCGCTAACACATCCTGACGCGGCTTGCAGAGGTCAAGGTTAAAAAGTCAAAACGAGATTGCAGGATCTCATTAGGTAGCCATTGACATTCAACATCATTCTATTAGGAATCACTCTAATCAGAGAGAAAATGACCCGCAGAATGACCCTCTGGTGTAGGCCCACAGACTGTCTAATCATCAATTACGGAAATAACTGTCTGTGGACTGAGGGATAAACAGTGGTCAGCTGTAATGTTGCACATCACCCATTAGGTGGCAGAATAAGTGTGAGTACTGTTTGAGCAGACACCTTCATTTCCACAACTTAAATCTTTTCAGCATCTGAATCATCCCTGACAACACCGTCCACAACCTTTTATTTTGGGGCTGTTTTTTCATTTGCTTAGCTTATATTTTGAACAATAGTGTCTTATGTTTCTGCCTACAGTTTGGAGGAGGCCCTTTCCTGTTTAAATATGCCTATACCGGGTCCATGAAGAAATTTTTTTTTCCCAGTTTGGTGTGGAAAGAATTGGCTGGCCTGCACACAGCCCTGACCTCAACTCAGTCCCTGCAGCCAGGTTCCAAAGTGTAGTGGAAAGCTTTCCCACTGCGGCACACACAACTGCATATTCATACTCATGCTTTTGGCATGTGAGCATCATACATGGTTTGGGATGCACAATAAAAGACATTTTCAGATATCCAATATGCCAAATCATAATGGCTGATTGCTGATGCCTATGGTGATACAAGCATTTTTTCCCCAAGTAATTCCAGACAACATCAAGTCTGTCCTAAGGTGGCATTAGCTTATTATAATGCCCACTCTTATCTTTTTTTTGCGAGTACCTGTTTCTCTTTGTTCCTAATAAATTTGTCATAATGATCGAGGTGACGGCTCTTAAGATGGTACTGGGAGTGTTGCGAATAGCAAATTTGCTATCCGTTTCGTACACATCAAAAACCTCCACACCGCAAACATACTTGCGTCACGCGCATGTAGTTAAAAGCATACTAAAAATCTTGTACTCAAGTACATTTTTAAAATATTACTCAATTACAAGTAAAAGTAGGCATTATAAAAATACAAGTTCTTCTCAAAAACTACGACTAGTTAGTTACTTTTTAACCGCTGATGTTTAATGCATTATAAATAACCACATTCAATCCTTTTGACTGAATTCACTTCAAAATTAATGTGTGTTTTGCTTTCATTTAATTTGCTTTTTTTTTCCTAATTATTTGTACAAAATTCAATGTCAGTGACTGAATTAAAATTAACCAGAAATTAAAATGTTATTAGCCTTTAACTACTGAAACAAATTTACTTTACATCTATGGACATGCAGTTCAATGCCAACTCAGTAAAATCAGCCCCTACTACGGCAATGTTACCCTTTGAACACTAGAGGGCAGTGTTAAATCTTTTTTGAACACCTTCTTTATTTCCCAGCAATGAAACACACACAATCCTCTGTTCCCTTTCAATGTGTACAAGTCTCGTTGTTTGTCTTGTGCAAATAGATTCAATGTAAAAAGAAAGTTATTAAAACAACTAGTTGAAGGTAGAGACGGTACATTTTGGGCTTGTAAATGAAAGAGGAAAACAAAAAAACAAAAATGTTTCACTTAAAACATTTATCAATTTTGATAATGCACCGAGTGTTTTGTTAAAACTCTTCCAGCAACAGGATACAACTGCCAACACTAACATATCTTAAAGACAGTCTGAAGTGACTCAGCTTACTTACAGAATGAAATTTGCTGCTTTTATGCAACTTTTAACGTAAATATTAAACATGCATGCGTTTGTTCTTTCCTGTCTCCTTTCTTCTCTTTACCTCCCTATTCTATCCATCAGCATGTATGTTTTCTTTTTAACAGAACAGACAATCAGTGAACCTCGGAAAACCTTCCTGTATCATTATTGTGGCCAAACCTAATGCTGCTCACTTCCCTGGTTCCTGTCCAGCTTCTGCAAATGGGAAAAGACAGAACCACTGAATGAAAGCCAACAAAGCAGCCACTAGAGGAAGAGGATGAATATGAACTTCCACGGTAAAAGTTTGAGAATGAATAACAATGTGCTACACCTTAGTTGTCTTTAAAAGCTATTATTTTTCAGCCGTGGTTGACATGCCGATAATCCTGTGTGATTGTGGTAGGATATGAATAACTCTCGTCTATCTAAAATAGTTTTTATTAGCCTGAATGAAAGCCTTGTTCATAACAGCGACTTACTGACTTCAGGAACTGCATTTCTGAGCCGAGCGCCTCTCTCAGAAGCTCGAGCTCTCCTTCTTTGTGCATCTCCAGCTCCTTCCTCAGCCTGGTAAACAAATGAAACCCATGTCAGTGACTGAAAAAGGGAAAATGAAAGAGGCGACACGTAAAGGAAAGCTTCAGCAGTTTTGGTTCTATGTATTGAGTTTAAATTTATTGATGTTTTTGCTTTGTATCACTATACTTGGTGTTACTGTTGTGTTTTTATCTCTGAGAAATCGCTGGAACCAAATTAACTTCACAAAACTTAAACCTGTTTTAAACTGATATTCATGTTTAGAGTTATTTATAGTTATACGAAGGTTCAGAGAGACGTGTTGTAAGTTTAAATATGTTTAAATGCCAAATAACCATAGCCAAATAACTGAAAATAATATGGATTAGTGTAATAGTTTAACTTCCACAGCAGGAAATATTTAATACTTAAACCCACTAAACTTTGTCCCACTTGGCTTCATCTAAAAGGAAACTTCAGATGTAAGAAATATAGTTAGTCAGTGTAACAATACCACCGATGCCAACATACTGGTAAGAAGTTTCCTATCAATCAATTCATAAATTGCAAAACAACTAGGGCTGCAACTAACGACTATTTTCATACTCGATTAGTCGATTGATTGTTGTTTGCTAATAAAATGTCAGAAAACAGAGAAAAATGTTGATCAATCTTTCCTTGAGTCCAAAATGACGTCCTCAAATGTCTTGTTTTGCCCACAACCCAAAAGACGCCATTTACTGTCAGAGAGGAGTAAAGAAACCAGGAAATATGCACATTTAAGAAGCTGAAATCAGAGAATTTCGAATATTTAATTCTTAAAATCACCCGAACCGATTAATCAATTATCAAATGTAATAATCGATTAATCATTGCAGCTCTAACAAAACATCAGTAATCCACATCTGCATGCTCATGTGGACAAGCAGATGTTAAACAAACAGGGAGGATTCAAACAACAAATCCCCAGCAACCTCACCAAATGGAATTTACCATTTCACCCGTTATGAGTCATTGTCCAACACATTCTCATCCCAGCTCGTCACACACTGGCCATTTGTCACAAGGGTCGCAGTGCGGTTAGGTTTAGGTACTGAAACTGATTGGTTATGTTTAGGATGAGATCATGTTTAACTACATTATGTCATTTATGTCAAAGTCATGTGATGCACATAACGTTCTGTGCCTTAAAACTTTTAATAACATTTTGGTTTCACACGGGACTCAAACCATCCACGCCACTTCCTCCATGTGTGGACTTTCTCCGTCTTTGTACTACGCCAACGCCCGGGGTGTCTTACACAGCCACAGATGGGTTTATACTGAAGTCACTTGAAAAGCTTGGTGTGTTGATCACCGTCTGCGTCAGTACAAGTTGCCGAGGGGCGGCAACAAATCGCCGGCATGGGATGAGTTGGGAGTGAGACTGAGCTGCATTGTCATATTGTAACATGTGACCCTTTAAGGCAATCACCTGGCAAACATTCAGTGTGCAGCAACATTTTCTCGTGTTTGGTGGGTGTGTTATAGATTTTAACCAGTCAGCACTGACATGTATATAAACGCTGCCGTATTAAATAAATGTTTTGCCCTGACATGCCCCTGCCAACCCCTGTATATAAATGACATGCTCTGTGCTCTGTACTCTGAATCAAATATCACCATTTTTGTGACCAAATATTTTGATATTGATTATTAAATACAGTATTATAGTTATGACTGTTGGTGCTTTCACAAAATATGGACATAATCAGATTTTTGATAAACAATCATCAGTAATGTGAAGAAGCCTTTAAAACCAGGAAAAGAACAAGACCAGATGACAGATCATGATATCCACAATGTAAGACAATATCTAGTCTCATATCACAATATTGACATAATATCGATATATTGCTGAGTCCTAGTCTGATGGCCATGAGGCTGAAACATCAGCATGTTTGTTGACACGAAGAGAACAAACTGATGAAATTGAGATGATTTTGTCCTAAAGATCTGTGTGTGCGCTGCATGGGTCCTGCGCAGGTCAAGTTTTGCAGACCGGCCTCTGCTATCTCCGGGTCAAATCTGGTCCCACCAGGAACCGTTACTGCGAATCCAACAATTTGTCCAATTAGGGGTGTGAATCTCACTGACTGAGACCAATGTGATACGTATCTCGATACATGTTCAGTGACACCATATATCTTAAAATTTTGAAATGACCAACGATTCAGTTTGATACGATTCAGCTCTGTCATGATACGATATGATATGATGCAATACAAGAAAATGCAATGTGTGAATCTTTACATTTTGATTCAACTAATGCTACAGCTGTAGAGTGCTATTAGTTGCAAAGGGAAATCCTGATAGTTTTACTAAATATAGTAACAGGAGAGACAGAAAGAAGGAGACATTACAGTGGTGTTAACATCTTATTGAGATACTGTAGCCTAAAAGAGAATCTGTGAACAAACTTTAACACTGTTTAAAATACTAGTGTTTTTGCAGTAAGATGATGTGCTGCTTTGTTTCATATGAAGAGTTCTGTGGTTTTGATTAGCACGGAGGAACAGTGATGCTCCGTGTTACCTGCTCTCTCAGTCACATGACGTCTTTGTGGATCAGACTCGTGTCTCTGTTCTCTGCTGTCAGACACGTTTTACATAAATGATTTGCAGCAGAGTTTCTCATCATTCTTATAAAACACAAACCTATTCTACACTTGCGTGTTATGAAAGTTTGGTGGTGTGACGTGGTACAATGTCACTTCTGTGACATGAGAGGAGATGCAGGAGGAGGAGGAGGGAGCGCTCCGTTTGTGTGATCACGGGAGCAGACGTCCAGCGAGGACGGTGCAGGCAGAGGCAGGAGGAGAAAGAAAACGGAGGAGAGTTACAGTGGCAGTTCCCTGATGCCAAAAATGAAACATATGCACGTCCTAATGATATATGTATCCATACGCCAGTGCTGCATCGATTTGTTTCCGATTCATGTTCAGCTTTTTACAGGCCTCCTGAACCGATGCAATCGTGTCTTACACATTAAAGTCTGATGTATCGGATGCATGAGTGAATCATTACACCACTATGTCCTATGATTAAACACACATACACAATCACTCGATTGCGTTGGTGGAAAAATATATGTCAATTGGTGCAGCACCTGTGCTCTGGCAGCTGTTGTGTTTAATCCTTTTTACAAGCAGCAAAGTCACTGAAAACATACCAGTTGGTATTCACCACTGGATATTTTTGCCTTTATCTCATCCATTCTGATGTGCTAGCTAGTAGCTTTTCACTACGTCACTGTCAGACATCCTATTATTCGGGCTGATATGGGGTCAAAGGTTGAGTTCTTGGCTTTCACAGTAAAAAAAAAATCCTGGGGACTGATTAGGCTTGATAATATTAGCTTTTTTAGATGTTAAAAAAAAATGATGAAACTATTTTTTACCATTATTCCACCATTTTTTGGGGGGGACCCTACCTGGTGCAGGACTCTTTGGGTATTCAAAGTCAGAAATATATGACTTTGTTTTCAGCACCACAAACAAAATACTGGGGTGGTGCATCCTTTGAAAGATCTAACTAATATTTACGAGTTGTTTGACAGTTGAGTTAATACCTGGAATGATTTGTTATAAGCTACAAGCAACTACAAGATAACAGGAAATAGGGACTTGATGATGTTTAATGAAATCTTGACATTAGGATATTTCTTCCAACATGCTTCTTTCCATCTTTCCAACCAGACTGAGGCACTTACAGCACCTGATGTAAGTAACTGGGCAGTTTGAGGAGCAACGAGAAGCATCATTAAAGCAAAAAGGTTTCACAGTGTCTTTTTTTTTTTTTTAGAGCCAGAAGCTAAGGAAGGAAGGATGCAGAGCAGCTTTAACAGTGGTAATCAACACTGTTCAGACTGAGGGACTGAGTTAGCAGCAGTCCTGCTCTGACAAGCTGCAGTCGGTGTTGTCAGGTCCATGTTCTTTTGTATCTGTAATGTAATGTTGTCCCCGGGGACTTTCTGCACAGGGGTGGAGATATAAAGAAGCCCCCCCCCAAGGGACAAA
This sequence comes from Lutjanus campechanus, assembly GCA_027495735.1. NCBI lineage: Eukaryota > Metazoa > Chordata > Actinopteri > Lutjaniformes > Lutjanidae > Lutjanus > Lutjanus campechanus. The sequence goes on along the minus strand of JAJHUR010129519.1, from coordinate 19,779 downwards.
TTACTAACCACAGAGTGAACTGACAGCAATAAATCAAGTCTAGACAATTCTCTCACATTGAAGTCATTCAGCTGGAGCAAATCTCAAAGGCGAGCTGGTAGCTTTCAGGTATGTGGCTGCAGGAAAAGAATCAAGATGAGGAGGGACGGAGGCAACAGGGACGCATCAACCAAAACAACTGAGAAGTGCCCCTTCAAGGTGTTTAACAGAGAGCTTCAATAATCAGAGTGTAACCTTAGTCTAGTTACAACAGAATCATTGCAGTGCATATGAATTTACTTATGAGAAACCTACAACAACCCACAACAATCTCATTAACTCCAGTGCTGCTGCATTGCAGTTACAACTGTAATAATCTAAAATAACAGAATATACTATACTATTCTATACGTACTGACTGTGACTTCTTTGACACCTTGGTGAAGCTACAGCAGAGAGCATCATTATTATTCTTTATAGAAAATGTAAGAAGACAAGAAAGAATAAAGGTTATTATCTCTGTAAACAGTCTGTAATTCTGGAACAATATTCTCTTCATAAAATATAATAAAGATATTTTAATTACAAAAATTTGACTCTATTTCATCTTTGTTTGATAAACAAGGACATTATCTCATAACCTGACACGTCAGATGGTTTGTTCCACAAAACCATCCGGGAAGTCGTCTTTAGAAACTGTTTGGAAAAGGGCACGCACTTAAAAAAAAACAAAAAAACAAAAACAAAACACTTGGCAGGTGATTGGATAAACAATCTGTCTATCACGTCTAACACGTGCTAACTTCAACTAATCAGATCAAACTCTTGCCGAAGCCGGGCGGGAGAAGAGTAAAAACACCTTCAGTGCCGTTCTTTGCCCTTCTTTCTATAAGGAAATTTGCTCGACATGAGCCACTTCCATGGAGGTTTCTCGCCGTTGTCACACCTACAACCATGCAATTAGCTGGCAGTCACCCCTCCACACTGGCTTCACCACTTCTGGTGTGAGCACAAATGGATAACTGGAAGCCTGGCGAGACAGACTCTCATGTGATCTTGTGATCTTGCAAATCCGGTTGCCTTGCAAGGTGAATTATATTATACGATGCCGTAAAAAAGAAGATAGGACAGTTCCACAATACATTAAAAAGTAGGGCTGGGGTGTTTAGTTGACTTAATCAACGACCACTGATTCTGAAATTTCTTGATTTGCATATCGTGTAATGAATTGCTGCGCCCGTTTAAAGCATGGATTCACACAGAGAACAAGCTGCAGCTGACAGAGTAGAGTAGAGACGCAACAATATGCTTCTCTATAAGCAAACTGGACATGTCTTATCAAAGCGGTACAACCACTCCGCATGAGCATTTGAAGTGAAAGCATCAGGGCGCTTTGTCAAGCAACAGCAGAAGCAGCAACAGCACCAGACTGCACCATCCCGTTTACTTTTTTCCAGCACCCAAGCATAATATATCATTATTCAACAGTGTTTCTGTTAGAAGTAGTCACTTAAAATCCGTTTTCTAAATCTTTCTTCATTGCCCTTTCTGTTAATGTAACATTTCTCCATGTGTTGTTCTGCTGTTTTATATTTTCCGTTTCCTTTTACAGCCACGTATGAGAGAGAAAATGGCTTCATCCAGCATTACAAATTGTTGTTACACTCTGTGCATCCTTTCAATATCATCCTTTCTTACCCCACACTGATGCAAAAATACATTTGGCAGTGATTATCTTAACTGCATATTACTCTACTGATGAAATAAATCCACGTCATGACCATTTTAAGCTTTACATTAGAGTATTTTTACTCAGTGAAAATACAGATTTTTCGGGTAAAGGGTTGCCACAGTGATTAAATTAATATGCGTCACAGCAGTATTTTTGAATTTGATTTGATTTTTTCTAGACAGGCATCTGACAAATAGGGCAACATTTTGACTAATTCTAAAATATACAAATTGACAACATCCTTTTTCAGGATTAAGACTGAATAAAATGTTGAAATACCGGCAACATTTTTTGGTATTTATTTTGGGTTAAAATAATTGTTATATTAATTGAGTAATAAAAAGAAAATTTGAGAATAATTGTTAAACAAGTCATTAGATTAGTCAAATAATAAAAATAAATTAGATAAACCATTTAAAAAATAATTATTAGGTGCAGCCTCAAGCACATACATGATATTTATGGTAACACCACAGAGGAGACTTCTGTGTTGGTGTTAGAGACTAAAACATCAATTTCTTCCGTTGTTTTAAAACAGTCTGTTCTTATGGTAGCAAAGTAAATATTTCACACTATAATTTCATAAAAACATATATCAAATTGTATTACCCAGTTCAGTTTGCCTCTGGTAAAAGCATTGGACTTGGGTCCACGGTGCTTGATGCCTCAGCCGTGATTTCACTGTTATGGCAGGTGTTAGAAGATTCTATACTGAGCTGCACATGAATCTGTGAACAGCTACCTCTATCTTTCTTTTATTGGAAGTTAATGAAACAATAAAACAACTCAGCTAAAATTGCATTCTCGCGGTCTGAAAAAAAGCAACAGCAGTGTTTTAAACTTTACACTTCTCTGTGGAACTTACAAATCAGATTTTTAAGGCGAGCGTACTGTATTTCAAACAGCAGAGTGATGCTTCCAACAGCTAAGACGCTCAGGGTGGCACTTTGGATGTCGGTGGTTTCTGCAGTTTAATATTAGATTTCTGCAGTGCGATGACAACTTCAAATGAGCCTTCACAAATAATGCAGCAGTAATATATCAATGAAGAAAATCCAGCACATCAAAAAATACATACAACTCCTAAATCATCAATCCCACATTGTCTGAATATTTCAGGTATCTTTCTGTTGCGGTGACAGTGAACAATCTACAGCGGCAGCCACCCTGTTTTGCACACTGAACACTTTTTAAATGACTGTAGCACTCATTCAAATTGACATGCATTCAATTTCCAACAATCAATGAGCGGAGAGTTAAATATGCGTTTTAAAGAGACGCTGCAGCGGCTGAAGACAGGATTGATGGTCTCAGTTCGGAATGGATGATCATAAGAATGACTGAGAGGAGGCCCCTCTAGTCCAAAGCCACATCCTCAGCACTTCCTGAGGCTAATAAGCCCCGGGGTAATGAAGGACCTAGTATGTTTAATGAGGCTGATGGATGAACAGGACATGCTACTCACATGCATGATTTAAAGCAATGCCCGGAGAGGGAGGGGGGCTCAGAAAAAAGGAAGGAGCAGAGTGTGAGGAGGGAGTAAAGGACAGAAAAATTAGACGAGGATGAGCAAAACAAACAGATTAAAGTAAAGGATTATCAAGTGGAAAGAATGTGATTTGTGTGAGTTATAATAAATAAATACATGTTAAAAAAAAAAAGTCAAATCATCTTCTAGATAGGTTTGGGGATTTGTTAATCACTTCACATCCATAGCATTGTCGAAAAGATATTATCCAAAGTAGTAGCATCAGCAATAACAATGACCCTTCTTTCCTGGAACACTATTGATCTCCAGTCTTTAATTAAATAAAGGGAATCTCTTTGTGCTCTCCGACATGTTTCAATAGAGGAGGTCCTCAATTCATATTCTACAACCAGTTCATATTCTACTGTGATGTGCGCACACTTGTCTGACATGTCTTTACAAGTGGCAGTCTGTGTCCACTGATCTATTTTTAGATGCCTGAATCTAAGGAGGCATATACAGGTTTAGTTCTTAGAAACAGTTTGTAATTTTTATCTAGCTATATTTTCTTGGAAATCAGGGTTGTGTGCATGTGCTTCTACATTTAATCTCTGTGAAAGGCAGGCATGCAAAAAGGTGAGAAACAGGCGTGAGAAAAAACACAAGACACGGCAGGGCATCCGGGGGTAAGCTCCAACAGAGATCTTTTTTGTTTGCTTTTTTTTTTTTTTTTTTTTAAATAAGGTACTACATCAGGGCTGGAAATTAGTGCTGGCCACCAGCCAAGTGCTGGTAAAATATGAAAGTGGCTGGCAGATTTCAGACACAAGATAATGATTTACGATTGAGTGGCTGGGGAATTTGACCTTTTTTTTTTTAAATCAGTGGCTGGTCGATGTTCACATTTTAAAAAGTTTATTTCCAACCCTGTACTAAATGCTCATTTCTGATAACTTTTGTTCTAAATCAGGGCCATAAATACAGATAGTGCAGGCAAAGCATTTTTTTCCTTTGGTAAAATAGTCAGTACTAATCTATAACAAAATGATATCCTTGCTCTACATAAACTATTCAATTCAGTGAATAGTTTCTTATTTTCTTTTGTGTAAAATGGAAAATGGAAAAAAATGGATTATATTACTTTATTACTGCTAAAAAATATTGTCACACACTACCTCCAACATTTGTGACAAGTTTTGGGAAATTGGAACAAATTAGTGGACAAACAATGAGACAATATGGTAAAAGGTAAAATGAGCAATATGTTCTGCTGACTGACACAAGAAAAGAGTAAAAACATAACCAGGGTGGCCGTGTCTGGTGTGTGTGTGTGTGTGTGTGTGTGTGTGTGTGTGTGTGTGTGTAGCAGTTAATTTCACAGTTCAAACTGGAAACAGCTGCCTGAATGAAAGTTCCCTCTGAGCTGAAAATGAGAAGTGACAATTACATTTTCACATTTTGAGTGTGAACTCTTTGTCTTTACATCTGTTCTCTTTAAAACTCCAAAATAGCTAAGCTACCTATTATCCATCAAGACTGAGGTCTTCTTTTTAAGTGGTTTTCCATGTATTATCAATTTTCTGATATTTTTTGATGGAATGCCACAAACTGAATATTTCCTTCACTACATATACAGGGCTATTGTACTGTACAGTATGTACAATCCACAATTCTAAAAAAGTTGACACTGTAAAATGGACATAAAAACACAACGCAATGAATTACAAATCCTTTCCGACTTACATTCAGTTGAACGCAGCACAAAGACAAGTTTCAAAAAAAGTTGGGACAAAGGCAACAGAAGACTGGGAAAGTTGAGGAATGCTCAAAAAACAGAACATTCTGGTGACAGCATCATGATTGGATATGAGAGGGGCATCTTTGAAAGGCTCAGTCATCCACAAGCAAGGACAATCAAAACCGCTGGGGCAAACAGTCCAACAGTTGAAGAACAATGAGAACTCTCTGCACATAGTGCGCACAGCTGAAAACCAACATCAAGTGCCTTTGACCTTTGAACCCTCGGGCAGCACTGCATTAAAAACTCACATGATTATGTCAAGAATATTACTACATGGGCTCAGGAACACTTTGAAAAACAGTTGTCAGGACACAGTTCGTTGCTGAATCTACAAATGCAAGTTAGGTCTCAACTATGCAAAGAGAAAGCCAAAGTCGACATTTCAAAAGGTTTTTGTAAATCATGGACTTCGTGGCTATGCTGCCAAGACACATTCTTCATATGTAACAACAGCGTGGCTTCATAGAGTTCCATTATTAGACTGGCCTGTCTGTAGTTCAACCTGTCTTGCATTAAAAGTGTGTGGCGCATTAAACTAGGAAGTGGAAAACAGGACGACAGAGACGCCGGACTGTCGAGCACCTGCAGTTGCATATCAAGCAGGAATGAGAAAGAAATCTTCCAAATCTTTGACAGTTGGTGTCCTCAGTTCCCAAATGCAGATTGAATGTTATTAAAAGAAAAAGTGATGTAACACAGTGGTAAACACGCCTCTGTCACAAATTTTTTGGAACATGTTGCAGGCATCAAATACAAATTTGAGTGTATATTTACAACAAAAATTATAAACTTAATCTGTTTGGACATCAGTTATCTTGTCTTTGTACTGTATTCAACTGAATATAGGTAGAATGATATTTACAAATCATTGCATTCTGTTTTTATTCATGTTAAAATCCCAACTTTTTTTGGAATTGGGGTTATATATATTCTATATAGTACATATCTCAACTCAAAGGTATGTAGGTATGGATGTTCAGGTTGCTCCATATGCATACTTCACATATTAAAATTAAGTTTTTGCAGTTAAAACGTGATGTATGATTGAGCTAAAACCAAATTGTATTTATTTGTTGGTAAGTCGCTGGATAAGCATTCAGTGTAAATGCTTAACTCCACGCCTCTCGTTCATTTTCCCTTACAAACCTCCCTGCATCAATCACATTAGCCTCAGTTTCTTTTTTTCCACTTGTTGACTGAATGAAATACACAGCAGTTTAAAGCCTTAATTAAGCCAAATGGTCTTAATGCTCTGTTATTTACACTTCCAGATTTGGACTCCAGCCAGCAGGACACAGAGAGAGAGAGACACAGACGCGAGCTGGGCTTACTGGTCTATTCAGCACTTCTCACAGTATGAATCAGTTCTGCTCTTTGTAAATAACACCTTCCGTCTAATGGGCCTTCACAGCGCTGTGCCGTATTGTGCTTTTAACAGTGTGATTCTCTTCTTGTCGTTTTCTGAGTGCATTTAGCAGCACAAGAGTGGCCGCCGCTATTAATGCGACGACTGAGATGAATTCATCAGTTAGAGTATAGAAAACCACAGAGGTCTGGTGAGGAGAGGACAGTGATTGCACTTTTGTACACAAAGTGTCCTGATAGCCCTTACAAGACAGAAAACACTCCACTAATTACACATCACAACTGCTCAGCAGGGAATATTTAAAATATCAGGGAGCTTCTTAAAAAGACAGTTTGAATTATTTGACGTAGGGTTGTACGAGATACTACCAGGAGTAGATGCCGGTCGACATGCCCCCAGTTAGAAGAAGCAGAGGGGAGCACCAGCACAAAAGCTAAGCAATGAACTGCTGCTGACAGGGTCAGCAACAAATCGGATTTTAGCCACTTAAAAAGGGGTCAACTAAAAACATCAATATGAATTTAAGTGTACACTATATTCTGAATATTTTCACCACTTTACCTTGCTGTCAAGACAGTGTTTTCTGATGGGAAACCACCATTATATAAGACAAACATCGCTCTCTCCAAACCAACTAAATTCCATAGGTGAAACCAGTAATTTGACCTCACAGAACACAGGAGCTGCTGGTCTATTGCTGTCTCGATCTGTTAGATTGTTTGCGTTATACAGTGACATTGGTGAATCCAAACCATCCTTTCAAAACACAGTAGCACAAACAAAGTAACAAATCAAGGTAGCAGTAGAACAGCAACTCCTGTGTTCTGCGAAGCAAAATAGAAAGGCAAGGTTAAGCAGATTTTATTTTGTTTGTTCTTTTGTTCCTTTGTGTTTTATTTGCACTAATTTCCCTGCAGCATTTATTGTTAACTCTCTTCTGTCTGAAAATGATTATATTTTGACATAATGTAATTTCAAGTGTTGTAAATCAGGCCCTGTAGTCTCTTGTCTGTGTGTCCAAATATACGAATGTCCCTCAGCATCCAGACAGTTGATGACACTCACCTCAGACAGGTGCCGTCAGTGAGAGGCTTCTGACTGACAAACAGCCTCTCCGCTTGCAGAGACTCTGTCGCTGCCTGAGCATCATTCAGCTGCTGATCCAGGTCTGCAGTCAAGAGCAATAAATCAAACGCAAAATTAATTCTTTCAAACATGACAAGACACATAGTGTAGGTGCATTGTTAAGACATTTGCTGAGGTGGCTGAGACAAAGTTTGGATTGTGCAGTAAACCCACCACCACCATAACCACCTTGGGATACTCTCCCTTTAAGGGATCTAGACCTCTCCCACTCCAGAGGAGATGCTCTGTGACTAACAGTTAGAGGAGGGTTCAGACCAACATCAGCACTGAGTCAAATACTGTCTCTCAGTATTATAAACCACTCTGCAGTGTTTTGGTCCCTAATAAGCCTTTAAACTCATAAATCTATTACTCAAACTGGATTTTCTGACTAGTATTCCATCTTTCCACCAGTACCTGTAGCCACATATCCACAATAATGCATCCCTTTGCATTTTTTAAAAATACAATGCTACTATTTTCGTTCTGAACACGCCTAAACCTGTATTTGTACTGGATAGCTTCCAGCTGAGAAGTCAAGTTGCACATGAGTGAATGAGTACATAATTAATATATTATATCATTATTTTGCATGCACTCATTTCCCTATTCAGACTCAAATTCTATAGGCTTAAATACCTTTTGAAAAGCCTTTCATTAAAGTGACCTCAGTGTTTGCTGTTTGTTGCTGGATGGTGGGAATTATTACAGTGTGACACATCAAAGACCCTGATTGATTGCCACGTTATTTCTTTTTCACTCTTGCACTCCGGGAACTCTGCCTTTGACTGGCTAATACTTTTTTCCCTCTATTGAAAAAATTAAATAAATAAATAAAAATTCTCACCAGTGACCTGCCTTCCAACCCGGTCACGAAGCCAGAAACTAATAGGAGTGAGGGGAAAAAATGGATTCACTTAAGTATCGTTTGTTTTACGATTCCTGGAATGTAATTGCTTAATTGATTTTTTTAACTAGCGTGTTCTCTGTTAGCACGATGCTAACACATAACAGGAATTACCATTAACATGTAAATAAGCATTGTGATCGTTTAAATATTATCCTAACCAACAATCCACTTTAATCCAGGTTTACCATGAAATGACGTTTATTTCCTCTGCCCTGTGGAAACGAACTAAAAGCTGCTGACTTCACATTGGTGACTCAATCTGCTACTCTGGCTTCAACACTCCATACTGAGCTACGGCAACCTCAAAGGGTCAAAAGTCAAACTCAAAATTCCCCAAGAGTTTAAAAATACAGCTACCAATGGAGACACAGTGTGCCAGGAGGGTGCAGCACATATACAGTGTATATTTGTATTTTCTATTATATTTAGCTAAATGTAGCAAGATGTATGTTTTTTTTTAATTCATTTTGTTGTTTATTTTATGTACTACTTATATAACTGACTTTATGAAGTCAAGTCCAGGGCCTGGAAAGAAGAGTTTTTTAAATTGAGTTTCATATGTGAACAATGTTAATTTAAAGGCTCACATTTGTGTGGCGTGCAATTTCAGGGGATATGTAGAAGAAGCATATGATTCAACTTTTTCTCTTGGTCTAGTGTTGAAAATGCAAACAAAAATTACAATAAATCTTAATGTCAGTTTGCAATACTTCTTTAATCGTAATATATACTGAATCAGCACCCAAGTATTGTGATATTTCTGATTGGGTGATAGGTGTATTGTCCCAACTCTAGAAACTAACATACAACATCTGTGCTCAAGAGAGGGTTTCTACACATTTCCATTTCATAATTCCATACATTTCTATACTGCGCTTATCTTTTAAAGACAATGTTGGCTACAACCACCTTTACTGTGCAGCTACATTTTCAAAATTTGCTGCAGTTACAATTCTAGATGGCTCTTTCCCTCTAGCTTTGATTTCTGCCAAAGAGAAGATGTTAAAAATAACCTGGAAAACTGATGGTCTGCTACTGGCAGCATGAATGAAACAAAGGGGCTTGTACCTGTAAAGTGGGTCAAGAGTGTTGCAAAAACAACTGCAATGTGGTATGAAAAGTGTAGCGGGTCTACACGAGCTTTTTCAGAATCACATTATCTAACAGAAAATAAACTTTTCACCTTTCTGGATGTTATCCAGACCCTGTAGCTTGAGCTGGAGTGCTCTCTTCTCCTCCTGCATGGAGCTCATGCGACTGTTCCTGCGGCTCATCAGCTCCATCTCTGATTGTAGAGGGAGAAAAGATGAATCCTACTCATGCATCAAAAATGGCTGACTAAAAATCACCAGGAGGTCTGGACTTTATGTTGAATTTATACTGCTCAAAGAAAGAAAACTTCTTATTTTGAAAGGAAATGCAATGTGGGCATTTTTTGAAATTCCCTTTAACTGTACAAGCAATCAGAAAATGCTGTTCCCTTGAGCCCAGACATGATATATAATGTAAAGACACTGGTCCTCAGTGGTTATGGGAGTTATACCCTTGATCTTGTGGAACTAATGAAAAAGGTTCAAACCACATCAAAGTATAATTTGTCATTAAAAGCTGCAAGTCTTTAATAAATACCATATATTACCCTTCTATAAACCAACACCACTGCAAATTCTGTACAAATAATCACTGCACAATATCTGTCAGTTAAATGTAATGATTCAGTTAAATAGAGTACATTCACACTGTATTTCTTTCCTCCCCCTGTCTTCAAAAACTCTGCGTTCTACCCAACTAGCTCAACTTTGCTTTGGTGAGACACGTTGTCAAAACTCTAACTTTTTGATATTTTCCTTTTATTGCTAATTATTTTACCACACACATGAATGGTGGTATGTTCACAACTAGAGTCTCATTAGTGCGGCAGAGGCCAGGAGTATTAAGAGTGTGAGCTGCACAGAATTTAAATGTCATCATGAAATGAGGGACTTTACACCTCAGCAGCTTCACACTTATAACTCTGTAGGCTGGTTCGTGAGCAAAGCAAACCGAGTCCAGAACTAATCTGACTTTTATATAGAAAATTTAACTCAATTTATTTAACAAGTATCCATTTCTTATTATTTTAAGCTTTGATTTGGTTTAAGCGGTGTCTGAGTTTGGTTAGTTAGTATTTTTCTTTCTTTTTGCATATGATAGATGACATAAGATTTAGCAGGTGCTTGGCGCACTGTAGAGCTGCAACAATAAATCGATTATTAAATTAATTGCCAACTATTTTGATAATTGATTAATCTGTTTGAGGAATTCTTTTAGGGCTGCAACGAACGATTACACTTATATTCAATTAACTGGTCGATTATTTTCGATCTCGATTAATCAATTAATAGTTGTCTAGAATGTTAGAAAATGGCAAAAATGTTGATAAGTGTTTTCCAAAGCCCCAGATGACGTAGTCAAATGTCTCGTTTTGCCCACAGCTGAAAGATCTACAGTTTACAGTCATAGAGGAGCAAAGAAACCAGAATATATTCACATTTGAGAAGCTGAAATTAGAGAATTTTGACATATTCCCTTTAAAAATTACTCAAACCAAATAACTGATTTTCAAAATAGTTGATGATTAATTTAATACTTGATTAATAATTGGTTAATCGATTAATCATTGCAGCTCTAAATTCCTTAAGAAAAAAAGTCGAAATTCTCTTTCAGATCCTTAAATATGATTTTTTTTGTTTGTTTGTTTTCTTTACTCCTCTATGACAGTATGACAGTAAACTGAGTAACTTTGGTTTATGAGTAAAGGAAGACATGAGAATATTATCTTGAGTTCTGATAAACAGAACAACAACTATTAATAGATTAATCAAAAAATAAAGTACACCGTCTTGCAAGCACATACACCAGCACAAAGCCTCCAAATCTCATGATCAACTAGACTTGAGTGGATTTTTATCATCTATGCTGTAGAGTCCAGAGGTGTATTCCAGAGAGCAGGTTTAGTGAAAACTCAGTTTTCAATTGCAGAGACGGTTAGCTTAAATTCTGTGAACCTAACCTGCTCACTGGCAGGTTTCCTTCAACAAATCCCAAGTTCCTCTCTGTCTCCTCTCTCCTATATGCCCAAATGCGCCGTTTCATTACTATGTTACGATATTACTTTGTTATTCAGGACTATCTAAAATGACCACTTTTATGTTCTGTCAGTCATTTCTTTGAACAAAGGTTTTAAGTCACCCTCAGCAGGATAAAACCTCTTCATGTCCTGCTTTTTGTGAATATTTTTTCTGCACACAGGGAGCTGTCCGTTTGTTAGAGCAGTTCTACTAAAGTGTTTATGGTATATAATGTGTAAATTTAAAAATTGGTAACGATCAATAAATAATGATGTCTATCAGTCAGGATGTGATTAGTCCCACTGAATTCCTATAATTATGACTGACTGTACAACTAGCATGTTGTATGCAGACTTCACACACCAGCACAAAGTGACTGTACTATTTCTGCCCTCTGACTGTTTTCACTTTCATTTCAGCAGAGCAATAATGACATTTCCTACATGCCATCATGTAAATTCAACTTGTTGAGCCTGTTTATTTATATTGTATATATTTTGTCTCTATTTTCTATATTTCCTATTGTTTATATTATTCCTATTTTTTATATTTATAAATTTCCTGTTGTTTATATTGAGCCTACTTATTTTCATTTTTCTTCCTCTTGTTTATATTGCTTGTTTGCTTATTAATTATTTGCTGCAAATGTCCCCGTTGTGGGACTAATAAAGGACTATTTTAGGATTATTTTATCTTAATATTGGAGATTATATTATATTTCTGAGTGAGCTAGATTGTGGAAGTTTGAAAGTGATTTTTTTGTTTAACGGGCTGTTTTCATAGCATTTCAATGACAATGTTAAAATGTATGACTACATTTGTTAAAGTAGCCGAACATTAAGCCACCAAATGCTCTCTAAAAAAAGATCTCTGAAAAAAATTGAATCTACTGTATTCTAACTTTGACACCTTTTCAAGTGCAATAACCAAACATAACTGGATCAGTTTGTGATCTTACAATTATGTCTTTATGTGTTTGATGAATATAGTTTTTTATCATCAGTTGCTGGCTCCTGTGTTTTGCCCTCATCAGATGAAAGCTGAACAAATATATTTAAAGTGTAAAATGACAAATTAATGGAAAACATCAAATAAAAGTGTATTGTGTTAACCTATTGACACATTCCCTGCTCTGACTCAGGCTCTTTATAAAGACAAATGTGAACAGTCCACATATACATTCATTTATATCTCTATGTCCACGGGATTAAAATTGAGGCTCTGCCTTTTATTAACCTGTTGCCATGGTGAATCGTAGCATGGGAGCTTTTTTCATTTATCATACACGAGCTGAACTCTGAGTGAACACAGTCAGGGTTCATCAACTGTTCTGGAGCTGTAAAAAACTGAAAAAAATCTCTGGGTTCATCAGCTCAGAGTTCAGGGTTTTGACTTAAGAGTTTGTTAAACCTACCTTCTGGAACAGACCCCACATGGACACATTTTCAAACAGGGAAGACTTTTGTTTTTGAAATATATTTTTTAATACTTTTTGATAAACTGTTCTCTTTCCAAAACCATACAGTTTTTTTTACTCTATGTACAACATCCTTCCATTAATCAAACTGTACAACTAGTCATTTTTACTTCATTCAGTAATTAATCTCAGTTTTAATTCACTTTACATTTACTTCACCCACCATCTAGAAACTGAAACCAGATTTTTGAAATCACACTAACTTGTCGTCAACATGTCAGGGACCATCATTATAATTCATCTACTTCTACATTGCAACATACCAAGAAATAAATGATCATTTGAAATGAACAGTCGGGGTCACATCTGCATTATACAGCACAACTTCTGTGTTTTCTGACCTTTGTATAATGATTCGGCCTCTCTCTCCAGATCCAGGATCTCAGTGTGCATTTGGCTCTCAGAGACCACCTCTCTGTTCCCACAAAGACTGAATTCACTGTTGAAACTTGAGATCTCCTGAAGGAAGTTTTTCTCTTCTTCTTTAGCCTCTCTCTTTATTTTGGCCTGGTATGAAAAGACAGATCATGAGAAACGTTCACAAAGATATTACACACACAGCTGCAGCTACACCAACCTCCACTACTGCTATGATATAATTTTGATTACTTCTTCATCTTAAAGTCGAGAGTACACAGTATTACAGTATTATTTCGCTTTTGTGCAATATTTTCTACTTCCTTCACAGCTCACTGTGCTTTGGCAAGCTGGTGTGTTTCAAAACACACAAACACAAACAAACACACACACAGGCATACTTTTACAGTGGGATCTGCTTTGACAGCCCTTTGAAGAAACGTGTAGCTACTCTGACTTCGGTGGCCAGGAGCTGAAACAATCAGTTGATTAATTGTTGGTTGACAGATAATTAATTCTGTCAGATGCATTCTTTATGAGGCCATGAGGGTGCTCCGATTGATTGCCCACCAAAAGCTGATATTGGCTCCAAGTTTGAGCTGTAGTCTAAAGCCAGATCAGAAGGACCAATCGGCCAAGTGCAAGTAAATCTTTGCTCCAAAATAGTAATGTAAAAAACACTACGCTGAGAGCTGGATTGCACACACACACACACACACAGGGACTTCATAGTGTATTCAGGGAATGTACATCAATTCATACAGCAAAGCATGCGAGTGCGATCAGGGACTTCATGGTGCATTCAAATGCATCTTGCAAACTCATAAATTTATGCTCAAATGACCATCAAGGTTATGATCTCTCTTCGTTGTAGGACAGAGAGATACAGAAGATCTTTCATACCAACTGCCATCAGACTCTATAATTCTTACACTAATAGATGAGACTACTACAGACAAATGAATTTCCCCTTGGGGATTAATAAAGTATTTCTATTCTATTCTATGTAAAAAGAGGATAGCTTCTATTTTCATTTGTTGAAATACAGAGGCCAGAGGATTTCAAAGTGAGGCTACAGTAAATGGAAGCAAAAAAATATTACATTAGTTATCAAACGGAGATCACACAGAAAAGCCTAAATGTGTGCGATTTGGTTAAAGACACAGTTCACAAATATAGTATTGGAGAACAAGTCCCACTTTCCTCTAGTCAGAAATTAATAAATGCCTTTGGACAGAACAGTGTATCATTGTTATTTTATTTACATAACCTGCTTATAATCTACATTTTTGGGTGTGTTACATTGTTTATTAGGAGATCATCATTTGTAGTAGGCTCATTAGCCCATTCATTATGTCTCTTGTTAAGCACAGGGACAATTATTATTTTAAAAAGTTTTGCCTCAGGCTGTTCAAGTAGAGGGGAAGTCAGGGAGGGAGAGTCAAACTGAATGAAAAAAAAGAATAAATGCAACACTGTGTTTACTAAAAGAACAAGCTACATCTAGTCTGGGATTACAGAAGGTGCATTGATTTTTCCTGTACTTTTGTAGGGGTACAACAACACATTATTGATCTGGATCAATACTTTGATTCAATGCGATCGATGCAAAGTGAAAATATCAATCCATATTGTCATCTTTATGATATACCTTTATTTTGGAATTCCGATGGCACGTATGTAAGAGTTCAGTCATAAAATTGTTGAATCAGAATTTTGTTTTTTTTGTTTTTTTTTT